>WAAD01004403.1:95224-148646 GCA_013389945.1 Fregata magnificens
GAATGCCTAGATTGCATTCATAAACAATGAAACTCAAAGGAGCAAAGCACATTCCTTGGAGAGGGATTCTGGTCACATGGACCCTGTTGGCAAAGCTCCTGTTGATTTCAGTGGGTGTGGACTTTGTCCTCTACTTTAGATACTCTCTGAAGAGCGTCACAAGTCTGCATGCAGACCTAAGGGACTTGGAAGGTGTTAAGTAAGGTGTGTGAGCTAATTGCAAAAATAGCAGCTTTGGGAGTTTTCCTGACCACAGCTTTACTCATTCCCACCAAATAGCTTCTTTGGTCCCGAACCTGTGAGAAGCTACACACAAGGTTAACTTTAGGTCTGTGTATAGTCCCATATCCGTGAAGTCACTGTGAATATTAATTTGTTTGAGGCTAAAGGTGTGTAGATGTTGGAATGGTTGAGACCTTGGACAGTTTCAGTATTATGAGTGGTGCTCATTGCAAGCGTCTGTCTAGCAGAAGACTCCTTAAGTTCACACTTTAGAGCAAAGATTTTAAATCATAGGCAAAGAAGATAGTAAATTTGTACTTCAGAGAACGAGGTGAACGAGAGACTGATCTCCTAAACTCTGCTTTGCTTAGGTTTATGTACTATAGCCTATTAAATACTCACACATTAAACGTGACTTCATCTTTAACAGCTTCTAAACATTATGATCTTAAATGACCGCAACTTCTAGATCTAACTTCAGAAAGCAGCATGCTACCAACTATCCTAAATTAAACTTACTTTTTTATTGTAGAAGAGTTATGTATGAAAGCTCAAATTCAACAAAAAGAAAGCCCTCACACTCAGACTTATCTCAAAGTTAGTGTAACTTAAACACATACGTAAAATAAAGCAAATGTTTAAATGCTTTCCTGAATCAGGGTCTGAATCAGTTGTTTTTGCTGAATAAGCATTGAAGGACCACAGGTCTCCAAACAAATTAATTTTAAATATTACCAGTAAATATTTTCAGCTTACCTTGTGTATCTCTGCCAACTATGATGGGTTGAAGCCAGATTCTTGCAGGGAGAAAAAATGAATGCACAACAGTACTGAAAAGTGATCTTTGCTGTGTTGCCTTTTTGCCTGTAGAAACAAAAACAACCAAACAAGTATTTTGGCATTTTTATGTACAAAGCCATGAAGAGCATGTTAAAAGATTATATTTTAAAGTTGTATACAAATTATCAATTTAAAAGTTACACCTCAGCAGTCATTTATATCACGTGACCGGACTATCAATCATAATAATAATAAACCAGGAGATTTTTAAGCTAGCACACTTCTAAGTATTCAACTGAAATGGAGAAAAATTGGGAAAACACATAATATATCTTAGGAGTAGTAATGTCCTGTTATTGTTAAAAAACTGCTGGGACCTCATTAGTGACTATGAAAACATCATCTGTGAATACTGTGAGGCAATAAATCTACAGTGTCCAAGGAAGAGGGGGGGGGGGATCGAGGGGAGAGGGGGGAAGAGAGCAAGCACAACGTGTGTATTTGCCATTTTTTCTTACCCAGCTGTGAGTTAGTAATTTCCATATCTGCTTGCCAAACAGCTTCCAGAAACTATTACTGATTATGTGAATTCAATAGTCTGCTAATGAACGATAAGATAATGGGTCTATGTTCAAGAGTGCAGGAGACAAATAGTTGTTTACATGTCAAAAATTCCTTTTCCACTTGGGTCATTGCACACCCATACACACACACAAATGCTTTTGAGGCCACACTTGGAGCGTAGCTCCAAGCCAGGTGGCTGATGCTGCAGGTATGGCCCTTTCATCTCCTAACCAAACGCTGTTTTTTGAAGTATTCCATTGGTGACCAATTTTCCACAGCTTTTAATAAAGCAAGCAATGCTTTAAAAATAATGAACTAACAGTTTTGTGGAGGGAAGAACGGAATGAATAAAGGATGAAAGGCAAATAACTTATTGATGAACTCTGAAATACAGTTGTGTAAATAGCTGTTATTTTGCAAGACTTAGCATGAGACCCTTAAACAGATTTGTGGTAGAACTTATAGCTACGTTAGCAATACTTTGCAATGCTTTTCAACCCAGACGATTTTATTGTCTGTCTACTTAATACAGCCATAGTGTGACCAGGCACAAATCCACTGCTGTCATAAATACATGCTCTTGCATTACCGTGGAATTTGGCTCTGTATTTGCAGAGCTCACGTCACCCATCACTGAAATGTGGCTACTTCTACAGAGGAAAAGCAGCACTGCCAGGAAGACTGTTTTTAGCAGGGGAAGCAAAGGGTGATACAGCCAACTAAAATGGATTGGGAGTTTATGTAGGAAGAACACAAGGTAATGACTTGTGTTGGAGTTGCTTTAGGGCACTGGGTCTATCCATTCCTGTATCTCTGAGAAATGATACCTGGTCCCTAAGGGCCACAAGTACAGCACTGAACTTGTAGACTGAACAAGTAGAAACTATTTGCTGCGATGAAAATTACAGACTGGTTTTCACACAGAACCCCAAATTTTCTTCAGTGTGAACTGTCGGTTTAGATCCCTTTCTTCCATTTGGTTTCACAGCACTGGATCCTTGGTTGGTGATGGTCTGCGACTGGGTAACTCGTTCATACACTGTACCTTCAAAGGCACTGAGAAAGCAAACAGAAGGTGATTTACCTCCCGGGATACTGGATATCTTGTCTCTGTATGTGAAAATAAAGTAATGGGAAGTAAATATCACGAAAAAGCTCTAACATTCCCAATACCAGCTTCAGGAATTGGCAAAGTTGGCAGCTGTCTAGCACAGTGCCCTGTCAGGGCAGTAAAAGAGCTGTTTCCAGTGGTTTGTTTATGCTAGAGCTTTGGAGAGTGAGGCTTACAGATGTGGAAGAGGCAGGGTTTAGGTGGTGCTGGGTTACTCCAATCTCCCCCGGGGGGCAGGAGGACCGACAAGCCCAGTCCTCCACAACTGTCTCCCAGCACTCCCCTTCTCAGCCCTGCTTTTCTCCTTTTCCCATGGAAGGAGCAGCCTGGTGCCAGGTGAGTCCTGAGGGCTTGTCCTTGGACAACTGAATTTCGCTTAGTTTCAGAAAAGCCTTGAGCCAGGTCTGTGCAATCCCAGGACGCAAGGTCAAAGATGGCTTGAAATACACAAATAGTTTTGTTGTTTGATTCAGAGAGCCCTTGCTTCTTTGATGTACTGTATGAAATAACATGGAATTCACTCATTCTTAAACACAGCCTCCATAGCCTGTCAGGCATAGCTTTTCCTCATAGCTTGTCAGGCAAACTGTAAGTAACTTTCTGAAATCCGATTTCATTAGGTTATGATTAGACATAAATTTAATACAATTTAAAAAACCCAACAAATCCCCTAAACTAGAACAAGGTCAGCGTTGCACTCAGTGTAGCTACGCGTGAGTCGCACTTGAGGGGTAAACATGGACCTTACACTCACATGCAATCATTCTGTTTAATCCGTGCATTAATAAAAATGCCTCCTGTGTTCTTATCATTATCACAATCCATGTTAGAGCTCAGAGTTCATACACACTCAATCTGTTTTCCATGTTGTCACTACTTGCGACATTCATGAATACAAAACAATCCTTAGAGGCTTTAACACATAGTGAATGTGAAGACTTGTCTACTCAGTCTTATGGTACTTGTTGGACTCTAAGGATTAGCTAAGACCTCTGCCTCTGACTACAGACTCTGTGGTTTTAAGGAGTTATTTTGGACTTGCCCCATATATAGCAATCAAAATATGACCCTATAGAAGAAAACTGAAATGCTGTGGTTATTTCCAGAGATCTTGAGCACCAAGTCATGTCAGTAGAAGTTGGGGGCTTCTGGAAGCTGGAAATCAGGCACAGTTGAAAATCAGGTGTTTACATTGTTGGGTTTGAGTCTCATGTATCAGCTTTATTTCCTCTTCTCTGAGAACTACTTGTTCCATTTTCACCATTTGAGATCATACCCTTTTGCATGGTCTCACCTCTGCAGATGGTTCCCATGCTCTGCAGTAGGAACAGCAGCTTTTGAGCACCTATGCTAACATCAGAGAAGAGAGCATTTTCTGCAGAACCTAGCAGCAATGTTGGTGCTTGCTGCAAACAGAGCCAACATCAGCAAAAGTCAAAATAAAGATCTGACCATGTCCAATCAAAGGTCATCTCCTGTATCACATCCCATTAGTCAAAAGGCAAAAGGGGCCTGTCATGATTTGCAGTGATCTGGAATAAAGCACTAGTGCTTGGCTTGGAAGTAATTTCACATTTTGTAATGGATCTAGCAGAACTGTGTGTTAATGTGGTCTGTATTAATTTATGTTTTGTAAATGTAGAAAAGCTAATGGGAAAGCAATCGGCCCCTGCTGAGCTATATCTCTTGGAAGAAAACTTACATGGGATGGGATTGGACCTTATAAAATCTCAAAGGCAGTAGGGAAAAGAGTGTGGTGTTATTCATTTGCAAGAGTTGGTAGCTTCTTCCTTCTCCTGGGCAGTCGGTGCACAGCTACAAATGGTCAATTCAGGCATATGCATACACGTAAATGCAGTGATTGGCAACCTATGTACTATATGCATAGTGCACAGTCAAAGGACTTTCACAGACAAATGTAGAAACAGCTGTTAATCTGGACAAAAGTTGGAATCACTAGGTCAGATGTCCATGTGGGCAGTCTTACCAGTATAACAGGGATTAAGCTTTGTGACAGAAGATTCTGTGCCCTGCACTGTGTGTAATCACATGGAGAAAGCTTGCAACATGATTTTTCAAAACTTTTGACACAGAAATATCTTGCCTTTTCACTCTGCCCAGCAGCTTGCTGTACTTTAAAATTAGATCAGAAGTGATGTTTTCATTTATACCTTGCTCTACCCAATAGGAAAGAAATGGTAAAGAGGAAGAAAATATATGCCAGTTCTGTGTATATGTGTGTATATATATATAGCTCAGCGTTTGACTTCTGATTGCCTAAATCTATACTAAGTCTGGACTGGCTGGCCAGTACAGTATTTGAGATGAGAGAAGAATTTGTATTTGTATGAAATTCAGAAGGACACACACCCCCCAAATTACTGTTTCTGCTACTCCTCTTTCTTACTAACTGTATCTATGTAGCATTACACTACCACATGAGCTGCTTGGCCTGCCAGGGTAGCAGAGCACTTCGAGCAGGATTTTCAGTTCCATTGGGGGAAATTCAAACATTCAACTACAAATAAAAGTCACAGGAATGTGCACGCACATCACTTAAGAAGTTTCAAAAAAAATCACAGTTTTCTTGTGCGATGTTCTGCAGCATAAGCATTAGATGAATGTATGCCAGTACTGGACTTGGATTCAAATTTTCCCCTCTCCTGGCCTCACTAACTTAGTTTACTAGATTGAAATTTCCTAATTTTACTCTCTTATTTCTCTTTATTCTCTTTCTTTTCTCTTTCACTCTCTTGAGAGTTTATTCTCTTCCCAATACCATGCTACTTTCCCTACTGTAACATTTGCCTTCTGTTGTTCTGATTTCATCTCTTCCTTGTTGAAGAAGGATGAGTGACCTGAATGCTTCATACTCGCATCTCTCAAGTTATGAACTGCACTCTCTGTTAAGTCACCAACAATTTAGTAACTAATAGAAACGGTTATCTCTGCTTCACAGGAAATGTATTTAAATGTTGAAAACTGTTGCCAGGAATCTGTTAAGAAAACCTAGAGCCCTCAGAGTGGAGCTAGAAAAATCAGTCCAATGATGGAGTATGTTAATTGGACCCCCATGCCAGTTGTTAACTCATCAGTCACTTACGGCTCTGGGAGCACTCCTGATAGCTGCCAGAGCTTTCAGTCCACTCCCTGGTTACGCGTGGGTGCATACATCCCACCAGACCTCCAACTCTGCCATTCTGGCCCCGGGTTCAAAGGCCTTCAGGTGTTTTTGGCAAGTTATTCTTGTTTTAGACCATTGACAATGCTAATGGTAAGAGCAGATTTTGATCTCGTGTTTTGCGAGTCAGACTGGTTTTTGTTAAGTCCATGCAAAAGGAGCAGAGGGAAGATCAGGGTCCAGGTTGATGGCCACCGAGGGAAGCCTGGAGTTCCATTCGTTGCCAAGGGTGACAAGAATGATTCACAAAAAGTGTTAATTTCTGTGGAAATTACCACTGTGGAAACCAAAGCAGTGACCCATGAGAAATACGTGGTTTCTGTACAGACAGGTGATAATTGTTTCCAAATCCCATGAAAGAGCAAGCTGAGCTAATAACAATACTTCACAGCCCTAGCTGTACACCCTGAATTGAAAGATAGGTAACTGCCATCACGTTATTGCATACACCTGTTCTGACACTGGAGGCAAGGCAGCGTTTATCAGTGACTGAGATTTCATATTATAATCTGCTCTGCCCAGGCAGCTCCTGAGCTTTTGTGGAGTGCCATGCAGACTTCTCTCCTCCATCCAGGGGTGAGCAGCAAGAGAGAAAAAAGCGGCTGGCTGCAAAACAAAAACCATGTGTAATCCTTCAGATTTTGGCCATGCGTTATTCAAGACACTAATATAGATACAGAAGAACTCAGAGCTCAGCCATTTTTATCCATTATTAATCCCAAACTCTTTCCTTTTGGAAGGATTACTCATGCTTAACTGTGGAACATCAAACACCATTGCCAGAGGCAAGGCAAATACTGCAAATAATACGCACAGGCATTCACATCAATAAAACCTGGGAAAACAGGATAAATAGAACTCCTTTTCTATTTGCTTTCCAATAAATGTTTGTGAACATATTTGTCAGTAGAAAATTGGTAGGAGGAGGAAGCTAACATGAGTTTTCTGAGCCATGGTATATATACATCAGATGCTTTTGGATGGCCACTTTGAAAGCTCTGGGTTGGTTAGTTTTAACAGTTGCTTAACTGAGGGCCTGAGCCTGTGAAAATCAAGTAACCAACAAAGCCGTACAAACAGGTATTTCCAAGCAGCATTCATCACAAGTAATCATGAACTTGCTTTAAAATACAGTAGTAACATATCAAATGGCATCTCAAAAAATTTATGAGCTCTAATTTTATCTATTATCCCCCACTCATCTCCAAATTTTACTGATGCCTATGCTGTCAATATTGTCAGTCTACAACCCTCAGCAAATTAGAATACTTACATGGTTCCATTCTTTCTTTTCATCTCCCCCATTGCACAACTGCAGAAGGTACCCGGTAGTGGGCTTACTAGGTACTGATGTACTAAAGTATGATGTTAAATGCCATTGCCTTCAGTGGGACCTAATCTTATTTGAATCTAACTGAACTGTTGACTTTGGAGCCTTAGATTTTTGCAACATTTGGTATAAATTGTACAAAACTTTTCCACTTTCAGTTGTAATTCACTTTACCCACCAAAGATGAGTCACTTGGATGTGTCATTGGTCTAAGCCAACTTTATCAGTATCACATACTGTACATGACATCTTCTATTTTCTTTCTGTTTTCATTAAAAAATATACCAGGAGAAAAAAAACCCAGTGATTTTCTCCCACTCATTTCCTGCCTTCTATATTTCTGACTCAACAATCCAGTGAAGCACCTATGTGTCGAAGCACTAATATTAAGTTCATCTAAACATTTCTATTCTAAAGGCCCAGTTTCAGTTATTTATTATTTTCATAAACTTTAGCCTTTTTGGCTGAACTTTCTCCAGGGTTGTTCTCATTCCAAGAGTGACTATTTTGGGAAAGTTTGAGCATGAATCAAGCAAAACCAAAACTTAACAAAAAATACACTTTTCCCGCCATTTCCCCCAAATCTTGCAGCTTTCTTTGGAATAGCTATAATGGCCAAATCTTTTCAGACAAAAATCTGATATTTGGCAGAAGAAAGTCTGTAAAACAGAAAGGTAACTTCCAATGTCCTTCTGAAAACAGATTCAGATTTACCTAAATCATATATACTCAAAGGTTAATTTCCACTTACTTGCAGTTGTTTTGTAATAAGAACTTAGCTATAGTGGGGTGGTTTTTTTTCACAAGTACTCAGAGGCAATTGGAATCATCACTGCCATTTTTTCAAATGAAGAAACTGAGACGCAGACCAGTGACTGGCCCTAGTTTCCTATGTCTTTCCTTGGTATTCTTTCCATTAATTTCTACTTTAATTAGTAATAAACTCCCATGTTCTAAATGACAGTGGCATGCATTCCTTGTGCAGATAATGTTGTGCAAGGAAGAAAGACAAGGTTGTGGTAAAACCTGTATGTGCAGTCTAGATGTAAACTGGGTAATTATGCGACAAACACAGATACAGGCTTCATGAACAGCCAGTTTACAACCAGGTGAATGATGAAAGTGCTTACATGCAGGGTTTTTTTTCTTCTCTTCTTGTAAGTCATGGCAAATAAATACATCATGGTTGCCTCATTCACTTACCCGCATCAGATCTGAACACTGAATCATAGTGCGCCGGCATGGAACTGAAAGTTCTCTCTAGGGCCTCAACCAGCACTGCAGGAGCGTTTAAAAGAGTTTAGAAGAGAGTTTTGGGAGTCAGATGCCCAACTCCCACTGGCTTTCAGTAGAGTTTTCGGCCCTTCTCCATTGGGCTCCTTTGACAATTCCACCCACATAATGTAAGTACCATTAACTGTAAACACAAGTAGTTCAACTGAAGCTTGAAGTAATTATGTGCTTAGGTGCTGTGTTGGGTGCATCCTGTTTATGCTCCATGACACAGAAGTCCCCATGTGGTGGGGAAAAAAGCCAGAACTTTTCAGCTAAACTAAAATGCCTGAGGAAAATACACACATCTGTTAAAATTTTTGGGAGACCAAGACAGAGATCCCTTTTAATGAAGGAGCTCAGAGCTCAGATGCTCTTGCCACTGAAGAAGACAGAATTTTTGTGCAACCAGCTGTCTCTGATGCACCGTTTCAGAAAACAAGCCTTCCTGGTCTCTGTTCTTTGTTCTGAAGAGACTTAAAGGTACAACACATGAAATTAATCCTGAGCAGTCTTTGTCAAACACCACACGTATATCAATTGAGAGTTTGTCTTTAGGGAGGCACTCGCATGCAGAACTTTTTCCTCACTGGATTCCTCCCTCCTTCATTGCACAAGGCAACGCTTACCCACAAATAAATACTAACTGTGCAGCAAATGAGGCTGTAGAATGGCAACTTTGTTTTCTGAAGAAGATAGAGGGTTTTATACCATGAGAAGAAAGGGGATAAAGGAGGAGGACTGCCTCGCTAGAACTAGGTAGCCCTTGTGCAGTGATTTTCCAATGCAACTATATTTCTCCCAGTTGTGGATATCCCCACACGGTGCTACATTACTTACTGTTGACCCATTTTCTGTGTTTCTGTTCCCCTCTGTAAATTGGGGATGACTGCTTTTACCTGCAGGACTGGATTAAGTAAGTGCAATAGCAGATGCTAGAGCCATCTCACCTTTCAAATGTTCAGAGCCAGAAGCCAACATTAGGGATTTGTCCCCAGAGCCCCTGTTGCTGTCAAACCACAGGCTGCCTGTGGGCAATGCTGCCACAGACATATTCATCATTCTGAGTCTGAATCACTCGCAAATAAGCAAGACCTGAGGATACACATTGTACAGTGAGGGAAAAAAATCAAATAGCTGTTTGCCAAGTAAGCTTGTTGATCCTTACTATTGCCACCAAGTAACCCTGTGCCTGAATGACTTCTGCCTCAAGACGGAAAAGATAGCTTGCAATGATGCAATTAAATGCCCTATCATAATCTATCCATGCAAGGAAGGGTGTGAGTGTAGCCTGCACAGCAATTTCCTTGCCTTTGAGCACTTGACTTCAAAACTCAATAACGTCCTTTTAGTCGATAAGGTGTTTTTGTATACAGTTTCCCTGTGCATAATGGTAAGATGTGATAGTGGTAAGTAGCATCACTATGACGGGGATGTGAGTTAGTGTGAGATATGGCAGGGACAGTGGTGCAGACCTGCACCCAAGGAGAATCAAACACAGATTTTTCCTGTGAGTTTCACAGATATTTGCTGACAAGCAGAGGAATGACCAGGAGTCTTTGGTTGCAGCCCAGACTTTGGAGAAGAGGATGCTTTAGAGGGCATAGCCCATTTCTGCGCCTCATTCTCCTCTTTGTTCCCCCTAACCTCCTTTTCTCAGACCCAGCTGCTCTTGCCCTGATCTTTGCAGGCTTTTCCTTTTCCAGGACTTGCTTAAGCAAAGGCGGGAGTCTATTCAAGACCATTTGAACTTGGAGGCTTCCGAAGACCAGGCTTGCTGGCTGACTGCTTTGTCCCTTGATGAATCCCCTGTGCTGACCCAAGCCATGATGTGCTTGGTGAAGATGTCTCACAGGCTCCTCCTAAGACTGCAAAGCTCTCAGCAACAGCTCCACTGCCATGGGTCAAACCATGACTCACTTGGTACCAGTAGACACTAGAAGCTGCAGCCCCTAGGCAGGTTTGCTCTGGTATGTGCCTAAAACAAGGTCTGTCCTTTTCCCGTTCATGCTCTTCTTGCTCCTTGGCTCCTCTTCTCCACCACACTCTCCTTGCCAAGATTAATCAGAATACTTGGGTCTTTCTCTACAAAGAAGAGGGAAGGGTCATTTGTTGAACAGATACAGTGTTTTGCTGTTTGGCATTGACCACAGTTGGTGTTCTGTTATTCTTTTCTAGAACAAGAAAACAAAAAGTCTGTGTATGAGGCAGAAAGAGTTCCTGGTCCAACCCACTGCTGACATACCACAAAGGTCAGATCACTAGCCTGATGATGATCTACTTACCACCATCACGGTTGCCTTGTGTAGCTCCCAAGAGAAGCCAGATGTGTGGAAAGGAATGGGGCTAGAATTAGCTTATTATCACTTATAAACCCTATCAGACCACTTATCTAAGCCTGATCTGGATACACAGATGCTGTGTCCATTCTCCCTACTCAGTGTGACTTTTTCTAGTTCAGGCTCTCTCCAGGCTTGGCTGTGTAAGGTCTTGCCCAACAAATACATTCCCTCAGTGCAGGGCTTAGACACAGAAAGGAGAGAATTGGCACTTTCCATGCCACACCTGTTCATCGAAGAGAGCACTTTGATCTCTGTGGCTACCCATCTAACAGCCCCATACAGCAATAAATCCATACACTCTTTTTTTTACTTTTTAAAATATATCTGCCAAGAAAGGGGAAAAAAAAAAAGTAAAAGGAAAAAAGCAGCAATTCCAGGAAGAAGCTGAAGTCTATAAAGTGATCTTTCACTCCCTTTTGCAAAGCTATGGCTAGTCAGCACCACCACAGATCTATCAGAATATTTTCGGTAACAAGCTTTTGAAAAGCTGAATTTAAAATAAGAAGTGGGAATTGGGGAGGAGGCAGGGGGAGTATCTTCAAACCAAATGCCACAACTGCTCACAAGGCACTCTATAATTCAAAACTGGCTACCCTCAGGCACACTACGTGTACATTTATATTTTCAAGAGAACAGTCCCACAATGCAAACACTGTGAGTGGTTTTGCCTAAAGGATCCTGTAGGATTTATGCACACGAGGGCTTTTGTCACTTGTAAGTAGAGGTCAGGAACCTGCCTGGGTGGAGAAGGCAGAGTCAGTGCTTTCCTGAAATCCCTCCTTGTGCCAGGAAATAATCACCACACCCACAGCTACTACATTTGAGCCAAGGTGTTCCAGGGACACAGTCTGTCATATAGGGCACGCCCATGGAAAAAAGTTGTATAAACCATATCCCATTTCTTTAATCTTCCATTCCTTGTTGCTGAAAGAAATGAAAAAGAAAAGAAAAAATCAAGGTAGTTGCTTCTTGGAGAAGAGAAAAGGCATTTCTGTTCAATACCCTAAAGTAAAAGATCAAAAAGCAAACTTTGATTTTTCACATATTCCAGATTGCTCAAGACAGGGTTTATTTCCACTGGGTTAAATACCAAGTAATGAAATTTTGACCATGGTGGCATAAATCAACCCTTTTGATGGAGTGAAGGGGTAAGGAAAAGAACAAAGAACAGGCAGAGAGGCTACAATATCAAGTCTTACTTGTAAAAATATAGAACTGGTATCTGTTTCTGGTAGGCATCTTAATCTGTGATTTATTGTTGATTCAAAAACTCCACAATTTTTTATTCGAGCTGAATGGATTTGAAACTACCATTGTTACGTAAAATGCCTAATTGTGTTTTACTGTTTCATTTCAAGTACAATTGTATCTTGGTGCCAAAGATCAGGCTGAGAAAAAATGACGTACTTTATTTAAAATAATTGCAATGAAAAAATGTGTAGGTTTCTTTTGGCTATATTACTGAATATTTTATTACGAATGGAAATCCTAAATAGTTGTTTCTTGTCAATAGCATCTGTCTTGTATCTCCTTGGCTCAGAAAATGTCCACATTTGTTTGACTTTATAGCCTATAAATTCTCCTGAATTCTTGGATATCTTATTTGCGTTTTGAAACTTTAAGTCAGATGGTTTTCTCATGCATACTTAAACATCTCATTTCATGTGGAGGCCAATGACGTCTGAGAATGAGTAGGCAAAAGAGATGCACAGAGATGTCCTCAGAGCCGGTGTGAAGCAGTGGATGCAGATTACACCAGCATTTCCCTAACTGCAAATGGCAGGCAAATCAACATGCTGCAATCAAAATTATTCTCTAAAAAAACCCACAGGCAGTCAATGACCTAAATATATAGAGTTGTGAATAGACCTTAGCTTTAAAAAACACATGGATTTGCCACTTGATGGCATGGCCACATGTGCCTAGAGGGAGGTAGGGTCTAGTAAGCCGTCAAGGGACACCACCGTTAATCACAGGAGCCAGTAGGTAGTATCTTGTCATGGCTAAGAAACAGTTCAGCCAGTAGGTCCTAGGTTCAGAGGACTAAAAGCCCCAGAGAAGCTGTGGAAAGAAACAATTTGCTGTAGTCCTTCGACTCATTACGGATTGGCTTCTTGATGCTGGATTCACACTCGTGGGAACATAAGTAAATAAGACAGGCAAACAGCAGGCCGTGTGTGTGTGCACGCATGAGTGTGCGCATGTGTGTTGGTTTGAGGGGCACCAGGGGGGTGAGGAATGCGGAGCAAGTGGGTTGCCAAAGGCAAAGCTGAGGAGACTCAGTGGATGCTCAGGGGACATGCAACAGACCCCACAACAACCAGAGCGTCAGAGCAGGGGTGCTCAAC
This sequence comes from Fregata magnificens, assembly GCA_013389945.1. NCBI lineage: Eukaryota > Metazoa > Chordata > Aves > Suliformes > Fregatidae > Fregata > Fregata magnificens. The sequence goes on from WAAD01004403.1 coordinate 108,375, forward strand.
TTTCATAACTACGGGCCCATGTGTTGCGGACCTGACTTATCCCAACCCCTTCCTCAGGTGCCAAGACTTGCAGCTTGAAATCTTACCCTGACTGCATCATTTTGCCCTGCAGTTATGTGTGATACTGCTATCCAGTGCCTCACCTACAGGATATAGGACCTGACAGTTACAAGGTATTTCCTAAGCTTGGGCACTGAAGGCTTTTGTTCCAGACCTGTCAGTCTCACTGACTTTTCTGATAATTTTAATTTTAAGGTGTTGTGCACAAACAGCTGTTTCTAACTATAGTAGATATGATCTATAGTAAGAAACTTTGCCTGCTGGCCTCGCTCTACAAGGCTCCAAGCATTATCAGATCCGGCTGAAAGCGATAGGCAATACCACGGAAGAAAAAGGCAATAAGACAGTACGATTACAGACCCCGTTCCTGGCTATGCTTGTCAAACGTGGCAAGTCGCTCAACAGAGTAAGTGCTGCACTTTCACTCTGTGGAGCAGAGGTAATAAGAGAGGATACTTCAAGGTCATTTTTATTTGTAAAATATTTCGAGATCCCTGGATGACAAGATATTACATAAATCATGATATTTTATTTTCAAATGTGCTAGCTGGGATAGCAGGTTTTGTAGGTAATATATATTTTGCTCCGTTGCCTGGAAAAATCAAACTATGCTAAGTAACAGTAGTTCTGTAAAATGGTACTGTAGCCAGAATTCATATATTTCTGCTGTTATTCTTCTTACAAAAGTATGTAACTATAACTAAACAATGTCATTCTTTTAAACAGATGGAAGCAATTGTCTTCTGGATAGATGTTACCTTGACTGTAGAGTTATTCCTAAAACTAGGTAGCACCATTTCTAAGTTTTGTGAGCAACACACAGTGTCGGTAGTGTTTGAATGTGTAGCTGTAATGTTAGGTGTGAAGCACAGAGACAGCTCCAAAATCCACTGAACTTAATCTGAGTCCTTTCATTTACTTCACTGCCTATTGAATAAGACCTATAAAATGTAGTTTATTGTATACAGTACATTTTGAACATTTTCCAAGTTATCATTGAGGGCAGTAATGGCAAACAGCTGAGGTAACTTCTGTTCTGGGGGAACTGCTTTCCAGCTATTCCTTGAAAATTGCTGTCACCATTTTTCATTGGACTTTATATGTATATGAAGAAAAGTGTTAGGGACACTTTATATTGCCAGAATCTAGTGAACTAATTTTTCAGGCACTGATACAGAAACATCATATGGTTTTATTTTATTCAGTAATAAAATTATGTGGGTGAGTTAGTGTTTTTGTCTTTGGCTTGCAAGACACCATCCACTTGACATGTCATATGAAGGAAAATAATTTGATGCTGTTCCTCTCTCAGATGATCAGTTAGATAGGGTGGGGGTTATAGTTTTTAAAAAAACCCTGACTGATAAAAATCCAGTATCCTAAAATAAGGATTTGAAAATAGAGCAGTTCACAGCACGCTGAATATCCAGCTTCTAGAAGAGATCTGCTCCAGTTCAGACACTTCTCTACGCTGTCAGATTTTCCACGAGATTTATAATGAGCACTTTGTAAGACTCTGGCACCTGAGCTGAATACTAAGCATTTGCAAAATTGTCCCTGAGGATTTTTTTGGTCAGCCTTAGGGCCCAGGAGTACATGAGGTCCTCACTACAGCTCCCGTGCTGCACTGAGCTCTGTGCATGGTGGCTGAACCTGAGCAGAACCGAGTCGCTGTCTTGCAAAATGAAGCCACAAAAGTAAAACACGGGATAAAACAAAGCCCTGGATTTGAAATGCTGGCTTAAGGCTGGTTTTTAAGTCTTCTCTGACTTACACCTGTTCAGCCGCGTTGCCTCAGTAGAGTTACGTGGGTACAGCCCAGACCAGAATTTGGTCTTGGCCAACTCACTCCATGACTTGAGCTAAACCCTCATATCAGTTCCACAGGGTGGGTCCCAGCTAAGTGGCAGAAATCAAGGCTTATCTTGGCTGCAGTGCAAAAATGCTGGATGTTTCCATATTTCAAATAGTGTTTTGCATCAGCTGCACACTACGCCTGTGCTGTGGCAAACCGATCTCCGGGAGGGTAGTGTCCCTGGCCGTGACGGGGATGTTTCCAGCCAATTCCCCACTACAACACTGAAGATTCTACTAACACTGCCTGAAATTAAAGCCAGATGACACGCAAAATTTATTGTGTCCTTTAGGTGAGAAAAAAATGGGAGCTGAAACCTTTTGAGCTTCAGAGGCACTTGGGAGATGGCTGAGGGTTTACTACACGTTGTGAATCTGCACATGCCCCAGTTCAGCCAGTGTCAAGTTCTGAATGAAAACAACTGCGCTCCAGTTCACGGCATGGATTTAGGATGATCCCTGACAAATTAAAAATATTTGGCAGTCACTGCTTTCTTCCAGCATGTTTCCTAAAATGTAAAGGAATTATGCTTGGCATTGTTTTGAAGCCAGCAGTCTTCAAAGTTATTAAAAGCTTAGAGGAATAAAATCAGAAATACAGATAGATGAATAATGGTCAGGCTTTCATCCTGCTTTCAGACATCATTTGAGAGAGAATATATCAGTGCAATAAACTGGCCTCCAGCAAATTGAAAAGGGCACATGTTCTGCTTCAGTGGCATCAGACATAGGAGGCATCTGTCACTGAAGTTCTCTATGTCATCGGTGCTGCATGGCAGCTCAGCACTGGCTTTCTACAGCGAGAAAACATGTGTAACATGCAGGTTGGCTGGATATAGGCAGATAGCTTCAAACTGTGCAGAACCTGATGTTTTCCTTTACCACAAAACTAACTTCCTGAGTCCAAACCATTATCCCGGGATCCAGGCAAAGTATCTGGTTTGCATTTTTGTAGGAGGTTGCCTGGGAGCAGAATCAACACAACCTTTTCTTGCCATAGGTCTGAATTAACACACTTAGATTAAAAGAACACTTAATTTGTCCCTAACCAGGGAGGCACTCAAACTTCTCCTATTAATTTCAGTGGGTGGTGGGCACATGCATAAATAGTTTTAGTCTCCTAATTTTGGCATCTGTCTCCTCTGGTTCCCTCTGTAGTCAATAGAGAGAGAGGAAAAAGGAGAGAAAACCCTCCACACACACTGAAGCACACTTCTTCATAGAGTGATCCAGGGCAGCAACCTCTCTGAAGTTTATGTAGCTGCCAGTGTCAGAGCTGCAAGGTATTTTTTTGGATATTGTGGGTGCAAATAAAAAATGGGTGTCCATATAATAGGGCAAAATTTACTGTATTGCCTGTGCTGTTTCTCTTTCCACATTCAGAGAAGGAAAAATTCCCACATTCAGGAGACAAAAAAGCAGCAGGGGTAGGGAAGCATCAGTTTGCTGGAGGTTTAAGAGCTGAATCTGTATTTGTGCTTTTAAAAATTGCCTGAAAAAGCACTGCCCTGTAGTGAGTATCCATTTTTAGCAGAGACTGTTTTGCATCCTCTTAGATAAGATAATGCTTTGCCTAACTAAGGGGGAATTGTGTGAAATAACATGGCCATGATGACATGGGGTGCTATAATGCGGTTATTGATAGGAGTCTGGAACTCATAATCTAATGACTCATAATGATCTTCCCAAAGACATGATGTGTAATAAGGAGCAATGATTCAGGCAAATACACAGGTTAGTTGGGGGTATTCTTCTGGGGCTAGACATTTCATTTTATGCACAACCTTGCCCTGAACCTCGTGTTTCGTGCTGTGCATGTGAAATGCTTCAGTTGTGATGCCTCAGAGAGGCAGGATGTCTCCTAGCGTTCCCTTGAGTATACTCCTTGGAAAAGACTCCAGCAGCTCAGCTGGACAGTGTGCCTGGAAGGAAGCAACACTATATTCCTCCTTCCTCGCTGTTGTACAGCTCAAGGGGTGTAGCCCATGCATTCTTACAAACATCAGAAATGCAGTTCTGCCCCATCCTGACATCAGCTGTGCTAAAGGTTGTCTCCATATACCTCACTCCTACTGGCTGAGGGCCAGGCAGATTTTAGCCCCATATGACAAGGCTCAGTGTTTCACCTCAGACATTTCTATTTAAGAATTTCTACTTAAAATAGCACACATTTGTTAGGGTTTTGGCATTCTGCATGCTAGCCTATGTTAATTCTCTTCAGATGGAGAACAGTTCGGACCTTCTCCATTGCTCTAATTTGGATTAGGTCTAGATGTAAACAGCGAAGATTAAATTTAACTGTTTTCATTACTGCCATTAGTTATCTCTCATTAAGTTAAGTACCCAGGCACTTTCATGCTTGGTGCTGTCCAATACCTTTATTCCAACTTCTGAGTAGCAGCAAGTCAAGCGGAAGAAATAACTCTTTCAGTCACTTTTTCGCTTTTTGGCAAAGTAGAAGCTAAACATTGAGAATGGGTTTTGGGTAACTCTATTAGAGGTTTACATATGTATAAGTGTAAAGTATTCTTCAAAAGTATGGTCTTTTTCTCAAATGTAGCTATGTAAAAATGGTACTTTCTTACCTACAGGTCTGCTGAAGGCACGTTTTCCGTCCCGCCTGGCCAACTTAGTAATGCTAAGAAAAAATGCTTTTTTTCTGTGAGCTGTGAGAGAGGTGGATTCATTTCCTTTCAAGTTTTCATTTGTACAATGGCTTGCTAAGATCCATTACCACGCTTTGGTATGTTAATGTGATTTAAATAATTAAGCTTGATAGATCACTTTTAGTCTTGCATTAACATGCACTCTCTCTCTATATATATATATATGTATATGTGAATATGTATACCTCAACAAAAAAACATAATCTGTTTTTATAAGATTATTATTATGATTTTTACTACCTGTGGCATTGTTCCATGTCTCTGGAGTCCCCCATTCTGTACAGGCACAGAACAGAGTCTTGGCTGGACTAAAGGTATTTCAAACTCTGCACTGATCAGGAAAAATCAGGAATAAAATAAGACTGGGAGTGATAATGATAGATTCATGAAAGATAGGAAGATTAATTACCTCAGGAAGGAGTCGTTCACTTCTTGATATAGGCTGAAAAGCAAGAGCTACTTAAAATTGAGATTGCTTTGAGTCAGAGGTCCAAAAAATATCTGGAACTTGTTTCCTAAGTAAGGGTAAAAGTAGGAGGGGACCTTGTAGGAAGGAACTGAATAAAAATCCACCTTAAAAATCACATGGATAATAATAGACAGCCTAAAAGGAATGAGGAGAAAGACTAATCAGCTGAGAAAGCAGCATCTTAAGAGGTCAAAGTGCAGAAATAAAGTACAAATTGCCAAAAGTCAAGCTGTGTTAGACCTTACAGAGGAAATAAACCAAATACCAAAAAATTTTTCAGCCATGTAACTAGGAATTGAGCACAAAAGAAGCAAGGGAACAGCCATGCACTAGGCCAGGGTGGAGATTAATAATGATTTTTCCTAAAACTGACGCACCGTGCCTTTTGTTTCCCTTTATGCACAATGCCATAGACAACGGAGAGAGACACAGTATGGCCAGAGGGAATTAGTCTTATGGTGATAGAAACAGAACTTAAAGTGCCACATCAAACTTGTTTTGGAGGGGACAGTTTAATCTCCACTCTAGAATTTTTGGGGAAGCAGCACATGAAGTCTCCAACTCATTAGAAATTCCCCCTCCCGGACACTTGAGACAGAGGAGATGACTAAAGAACCAAAAATACCACATCCATCTTTCAAAATGGGATAAGAAGAGGAGAAGGTGGTCTGGTTATCTTGGGGTCATTTAGTTTGCAACAGCATGCAAGTCTGTAGAACAGATTTTGTAAAAAGGAATAAAGATAAGCAGGAAATTGGAAAATGCCATTTTTAGTCTGGTTTGGTCATAGTCTGGTCATGCCAGACTAACATAATAGCTTTCTTTAAGATGACTGTTTTCTCTAGACAAAGGAAATACAGTGTTCTGGATTTCAGCAAAGTAGTTGTTTTGGTGCCATGTGAGAAAGTGTCTGCTTAGGTAAGGAAAAGGGGGATTAGCAGAGAAACTGTAAGATGGCTAGAAAACTGGTTAAGGCAGAGATGACAGCACTGTGTCAAGGGAGGAAGTATTGGGCTGGAGATAGGCTATTAATGGAGTTCCTCAAGGACTGGTTTTGGCTCAAAAAGTAGGAGTGGGCTTATGAAATGTGTTGGTGACACGAAGTTGGAAGGCACTGTCAATTCAGAGGAGGGCTAGAATACCATGCAGAGAGAACTGGATGACCTTGAGGACAGAAGTAATGGAAATGGAATGAAAGTGAATAGCACAAAGTGCAAAATCCAGCCCTTCAGGATGAATAACAATAATTTCTGTTTGAGAAACAGCTGGAAACAACAGAGGAGAGGGAGGCATACCTGGATATACCGGTTAAATGTAGAATGACTATGATCCCCATGTTGGATGTGATCATGATCTTAGGGTGCAGCAGGTGGAATATTTCTATGGCAGGTATAAGACAATTTTGAGGCTTCATCTGAAATGCAAGATGTAATTCTGATTACTTGTGTTCAAGAAAAAGTTATTTAAGCTGGAATGGGGTTGCAAAGATGGACAAGGAGGTAGAGAACCTATTTGAAAAGGAGGATTGTGGACACAAACAAAAATTGTGGCATGAATGCTCAGAGTGACCTAGTTTGAGAACTGAAAGCTGTGCAGTCACATCAACAGCATGCTTGGGCTGCTGGACTAAATTGCCAGAGCGAAATGCAGCTTTATTTCTTCCAGGGCTCCAGCTAGTGGTGGCATGGTGTGGCTCCGCTGCCTAGAGGCCACACAACGTAAATGAAGTTGATTTATTCAATCCAGTAACTCCAGTACTAGAAGTAGTTATATTACTTCTTCATGTGTACCGGTTAATAGAAAACTAATTAGGATAAAGAGACTTGCCACAAGAGACTGTGGAGATAACACGATATGTGAGCCGGCACAGACAGTATGTAGGAACAACCACAAAACCATAGATGAAATGCCAAGAGCAGATTTATTTTCATTACCTCACCAATGGGGGGATCCCCAAAACAGCACCCAGGCAGAGGCACACAAGCGGGGACACAGGCATCGCTGAGCTCAGTCCATGCTAGAGGATCACCGAACCTGCGTTTTTTGCCTGTATATCAGGGATTCGCGCAGGCGTATTTTACCACTGTGCTTTGATCTTTCCCACAGCAGGGCAGGAATCTCAAGCATGTTCGATAGGGTGCCTCTAAGTCTATCACAGGCCTATGTTATCTAAACACAGATGTTCTACTTGTCCAACACACAAGGCTAAACAACAATTAGTATGATATATGTGGTTTTTGACACCCCAGCTGCAAGTCACTTGAGCATGTTTACAATCCTCCTCGCCAATCTTCCGTTATCTTCCCACACATGGATATAATATCCATCAATTCAGGCTGGAAATAAGATTTCTAATAATCAGGACAGTCAGACACTGGAGTAACAGGGGTGGGGGTGGGGATGGAAAACCTACCTAGACATTTAGGTTGCTTGGTAAGTTGCTGAGACTGCCAAAGAGAATGTATGATATGGTGGTGGGTGACTGGACTCAGTTACCTGTGAGGTTTTTCTCAGTCCTGACCTGTACCCAAAATAGTTCAGGCCAGAACATCATTCAGCACAACTCTTTTGAAGCCAGGGGATCCACTCTGCTCTACAGCAGCTGAGAATTTGCTTCTTTATTTGCATGATTTAGTAGGATTTGTTATCTGGTCCTTTACAGACCTTATTTCCAAAGTGACTAAATATCCCACTAAGTGGATAAATAGTGGCACTAGCAGATGAATGAACTCAAGTGTGGAATAAAGCCTTCCACACAGAAGAGGGCAAAAATTATGGGGACAGGTGTTCAGCCCTTACTCAGACAAGTATACTAGGCCAAGCAACAGATGATAAACCCAGCTGACGTAGCATAATTAATCAGAAACTCTCCTTCTGGAAGGCTCCTCTAAGACAGCCAAGGAATGGGTCACACTGCAGAGGAAGTGGTTTGTCCACCCTCAGGACCAGTCTCTTTCCCAAGGCATCTGTGGGGCCTCTCACCACACAACCAAAATGCAGCCCAAAGCCCCATAATGCAAAGAGATGGGACTTCAGGAGAAATGTCCACACCCTCCTGCTGCAGATGTCCCTCTCTTGGGTGCTGCTTCTGCCAGGTGATGGTGCTGTCGTTATTCCTCTTGGCCACCCACTTCCTGAGGGAACTCTTAACTGGTTGGCTTCATCCTCCCAACCCCTGAGCACTAAGGGGGTGCACGGAGCATGGTGAAAAGAAAATAACTTCTGCCACTGCTCCTGCCAGATTGTGGTTCAGCTCCCATCATCAGTGGAGCTGGTGAAGAGGAGGACAGTCAGTAGGACCCACAACAGCACTGAGTTAATGTCAATACACTCACTGTTGACTTTTGTGTAATCTGCTCGGCAGGGACACTGGTCACTCCTCATTAGGGCCATCCTCTACCCAAGAATTATAACGAGGTCAGAATCACACTCAATAAGTAGGTTAAACATAAGACAACTCCTTCTGATCTGCATTCTTTCATTCATGACCTGCACTTCTGGAGGCAGAAGGAAGGAGCTGAAAGTGTTATTTTCATGTGACCTTGTGTATCTGTCTAACAGTTTTCCAGGAGCACTATCTAGTAATCCTGCTGGACAGAAAGGTAGGATAGCCCTGAAGCACAGTGTCCCCTGCGATTCTGGAAATGGCATCAGAGGTCCTAAAAGTCTTCAAGGTTCTTACCCACATGCCAGTGAGAGATGGAAAATACCCTTTAATAAAGAAAAAGCAGATATTTTACCAATAAATGTCAAGAATAATTAAAACTCTGGGTCCAGCCCATTTAGGCAGAGTCCCTGAAGAACAGGGAGTTGAACCCATGTCCTGTGCTGACAGCTTCCACAGGACTATCCTTCACCCACTGAGGAAAGGTTTTTCAATAGTGTGTGTGTATGGATTTCATTGTTCTGTGTGGCAAGATGCTTTCTTCACACTACGTCTGCAGTGAAACCACTAGAAGTTACTAACTGAATACAGACTTTTTCATGCCCAGTTATTTTCTCATGCCGTGACTTTCTAGTTTAGTTTCCAAAGGGCAGCACATGCTAGGAGAATTGGCACAAACCCCCAAAGTTCAGACAATAGCTGGATGTTGGAGTTTACAGTTAATTATACAGACTCTGTTCCCTATCTATCTATTAATGAAATGGTTACTAACAATTAAATCATGGTTGACATCATATTATTGACCTGTGATTTCATTGCTTCTTTAATTGTGAGCATCTGAGATAACAAAACCAATGCAAAGGGGGAAAAAAACCCCAGCTCCAGTCTATACTCAGGACGTGATCCTTGCTAGAGGCTTCGGTATCTATCCAGAGATGTAATTACTGTTCTCCAGGAGTTGTTCTAGCAATACTTATCCATGAGTGATATGGTGAAGATTGTCCTGCCATTCTGTATAAACAGAAATGACAATTGTGGAAGCTCTATTCTACAAAGAAACTGGCAATCACCGGATCAGTGACAATCTGTGCCTGGCTTTCATGCCCTTCCTCAGATCTTATGCCTCTGTCTGATATAGATCTAGGTCTCACTGCATCTGGTTGGAAAATAACATTTCAGTCAGCCTAATAGTAGCACAACTGCGGTGCTATATGTCAAGAAATGGGAAAAAAAGATTAAGAACTAAGCAAAGCCTGCAAGCCTCTAGCTGACACCTTGTTCCCATTATACAGTATTTATGTGTAGCATTTAGGATGGGAGACAGCATTTTGGCTTTGGGAAAAAGTTAGAATTTGTGCCACAAAATAAATGCTTGGAGCTGATTTTCAGCTCGCCTTTTAACATGGTGCAGATTTTATATATTATGTGCCTGTGGAGCTGTACAGTGAGTAATGGTATCACAGTATCATATCAATTGTAAATCACCATGAGGTACATCCAAATGGCAAACGAAGTCCATTCAAAGCATTCAGACCTTGACCAGCCAGAAATTATCAGTCCAAGCAAATACCGTATCACACCACATCCTCAATTTTACTTTTGTTCAGGCTGTGAATACATGTTCTGCTTCTTGTAACACTGCACTGACAGATCTTTTTTCACCTGTATGGTTTTTCACAGAGCCTTGAGACATAGCAGGGAAAGCCATGTGCTCAACCTCTTTTCTGCCCAGGGTAAATTTCTTCAGACAGATGTCCCTTTCCTTTCAGGAGAACCTGGAGTCTAACAGCAAGAGAAGGAGAAAATAAATGGGCAGGGAAAACTTAGTATTTAGTTTAGTAATTCATTGAGGATTGGTTGCATATGTAGTAAACTGAGCACTCAGTTTTAGCTTTAAAATATTTGCATATGGATGAAGTCTCAGTATGAAGGGGTTTGAATAGCCTTGCTGGGGTGTTCCACTCTGTCTCCTTGGCAGGGGCAGAAGTCCCTGGCAGTGGGGCAGGGTGGACAGATTGCCATTGCAGGGTCTTAAATTGCCTCAGGTGCATTAATGAGAGCTCTTGTCTGACCTGTAGGGCAGCACTGCTGTACAGGGAAGAGTCTTCCACTGAAAGAAATAAATGTGAGCTATATCTTCTTAACTTGTACAAAGTCTATATGTAGTATGTATAAAATTAACTGGGGAAGGAGGAAGATGGTTGCAAATCACTTTTGCTCCAACAATAGAATGTGCCCTAGGCTCAGTGTGTATCCTTATACAATTTAGAGGAGATTTAGAGCAGCCTTGGGGCTGTTCTAAGCTACCCATCTGCACCCTGTTTACAGACCCAGGAGCTGAAAGTCTACAAGAAGCAACACCTTCCTCCCTGCTCCTGCATAAGCATACCAGCTCCCCAGAATTGTCTCGCTTCCAAATATCCCATTCATACAGTTCAAAGAATCATGGTGCTGGCTCTGTCACCTCTACTAGCTCTGAGGAGTGCCCAGATCTCAACAATTGCCATTCTGCTGCTTGAATAGTTAGCAGAGGGGAGAAGGTGCGTTAGAGGAAAGGCATGGTTTCAGTGTGACAGCCAGTGAGTATAACTGATGTGAGTATAATATAAATCAGCAAATTTTACTGTGGGTATAGATTCTGAGCACACCAAAGCTTGAAGAATTTTAGCCAAGGACTTTAGTTCTGATCATTCAAGCTACTGTGAAAGACTCATTTCCAGAAGGGGATCTGAATATAGATCATGAATATAACCAGATTCAGAAGGTAGAAAATACACGGATGTGACTCTAGTCCTTGTTGAATTTGATGGCAAGCACTGAATTCAGGATGCCTGGGTCAGGGTGAGCTTGGATAGAGGTTCAGATCAAACCAGGACTAGCAAGGACTCATCATTGCTCCCTAGTACGCGATTCACTGCAGGTGAGAAGGTCAGGTTGGATCTGGCGTCTCAGTTTTGACTGCTAAAGTAATTTAATTGGTTCACAAAATCTAAGGTGAATTATTCTTCACACAACTAGCTCCAAGGTATATTTCCCCATGCATCCCCAAGGCTTTTTTCTTCTCCTCTTAATTGTTTCACACATACCATAGAAAGTCCTTCTTTAACTGATAAGAAGGCTCTTAAAATTTTCATGCTTTTGTTGTAACCTATCATTGCCTGGTTTAGTGAGTATATATTGTGGTACTGCAATATATTGCATTGTCATGGCCCTCCTGTGAAAATGGGAGAATAATTTGTCCCTGAAGACCATTAGTTGGTAATATATTATGAATAAACATACAAATAGGTAGTTCTGCAGTTCCTCACCCTCAAAGTTGACTATTTTAGCCTTCTTTTTCTTAAATGACTCCTCTTAGCCGTTACATGGGTGGGTGGACAGATGTTTGCAATTATGTCCATATATGTGGTCCACAGGTATGCCAGAGCTGAGGAATCTGGCGCTTTGTTAAATATTTTCAAGTAACCAGCTGCCGCATTTCTCCGTGCAGCCAAACCACACCAAATGGAAATGTACTAAAAGAGATGGGTAAAGTGAAGTACTTTTTTAAAAACAGAAAAATGACTCATGCTCATAAAATATAATTACCATAGTAATTCTTTAAATACACTGACCAGTGATTGGGGGACATTTCAATTGACTGTTCATGAGAGTAATTTTTTTTTCTCCCTGCAAATTTCTACACCCGTAATTGCTTCAGCCTACCAGCAGGCTGCAACTGGAAAGAAATATGAAAAGGACCTATACATCCATGAATGAGGGGAGTATAGCCTGTAGCAGAGTGCTTCAGGTACACTCTACATGTCGCCACGTCACGCACCAAGTTTGCACTCACCTTTGAGCAGCAGTAAGTTGGGATTGAACTTTCTTTCACTAAATACACTTCAGCAAGTCGTGGCGTTTAATGTTCAGTCATGAGATGCTCAGAAAGACAAATATGTTATGAAATAAGGAAAGTGGAAATACCCAGATTTTATAAATATCTGCTAAGTATACACTGATGACATGCTTTCAGTTTTGCTGGCATCACAAGCAGCTATGTAATTTTTTTCCAGTATCTTGTAATGGTTCATAATTCCCTGAGCTATTTTGGGGAAACTACCTAAGAAGACATGGGACATAAGTCCTAAATATATATAACTTTGTTATTTTTCACTAGGCATCATTCGTCACTGCACTGTGCACTTTGTCTACCCCATTTACTTGAGCATAAAGCAGGTACAAAGCAAGTGTAGAAAATGCATCTAGACAGAAATGCAAAGGTATAAAATAAAGCAAGTGTGAGTAACGGATAGAAATTGAGATACTTTCATGTCTTACATGTGTGCATGCATATATAAGCACACACAGGCTGCCTGTGTTATGCCATGCTTTTGAAAGAGCCCAGGGTCCAATAGTTGTTATTGAGAGTCCAGAGAGCAGTATGTATGCATTTGTGGTTGTGTTTGAGAAGAAGAAGGGCAGACAGAGTAGACTTTGTATGTGTTATATTTCTTGCTATGAAAAAAAATATTTTTAGAGCATTGTCTACTCAATAAATAGTTCCAGAACCAAACTTCAGCTTGGCAGGCACTGCGTGGCAGATCTGTTTTCTTACTGTTCAAAATAAGTGAGGAGAAAGATGTTAGGAAACTGCCTTATTCCTTTGCTTTTTAAGTAATGTAAAGAATTTAGTATCAAGAGAGGACAACTGAGAAAATAGTAGTGCACAAGACTGATAGATCCAGAAGAGAAAGACTAGCGTTCTGTATTTGGCTCCTTGTGCCTGTACACTGAGAGGCCAAAACCATAGGTATCCAGAAGACACAGCCTGCAGATTTGTACAGTCTGTACACCTAGCTGAAGCAAGACCCATTGATTTTTTAATTTTTTTTTTTTTCCATGACTGGCTTTATTGGATGCCCAAGTTCCCAGTCCCAAGAGAAATCTCCCTAGCTGAGCTCAATTTATTCAACTTTCATTCCTAAGCCATGACATTTTGTGTAGGAGGTTTTGGACTATTTCTATAAATGGTGTCATTCTCAATAGCACGAGTGAGCTCTTTCAGGTGACTCTGAAGAGGGTTTGGGAATCTAAATTCACACCACCAACACCAGCAGGAATTTTAAAAAGTAACTTTAACAGCAGGTGGATCCATTCCATTCTGACAATAGGACTCTTTTATTATGAGGTATAGGGCTTTGTAATTAGAGAAGTCATACAATGATGTTCATATTTAAATATGGTAAGAGTCTAAAGAAATAACCCAGATTTATAAATCTTTCTTGTTTAGATTCTGCACCATAAATGAGCCATAGAGGGAAATGACTAGTGAGTTTGTGTGTCCTCCAACCAACTCAACCTTCAGAATATGGAGACAGAGTGCTCTCTTAAAATTGAGCCTTGTTACATTGTCTGGCCAGTTACCTGAAAACTGCTACTCTTTAAAAGCTGAGCCAAACCTACTTTAACTAAAAATAAAAAACATCAGAATGACCTAATTTCTGAAGGCATTATAAATCTTTGGGAAGCAACCTGTATTGCCTTTAAGCAATTCATATAATTACATAGGACACCTGAAAGTGTTTGGGTTATAACAATGCAAAACGAATAGAATTACTTACTTTCAATTAAATCTTGGTAAAAATACAAACTCTTCTGCTGGATAGTCCAGAATGTGCAGAAACCACAGATGGTGCAAATAAGACTTGAGGGAAAAGGCTTTGCAATGAAACAATGACAAAATGGCAAACAACACACCCACACTGTAGAACTATAATAAAGTGATTTGACAGTGTGTGCTGATGAAGCCGACATTTTGTGGCAAAGAAAAACAGCCTCGTTCCACCCTTTCTGGCACCCTTTTTTTTTCTGTTGGTTTTTGCAAGTGTAGCTGTGTGGGAAGAAGGTCCCTTTGGTTCCAATTTTTAAAACCGTGTAACTTTCATAAACATAGCAGAACCAAGTAAACACCAGAGCTTTTCAAAAATTGCCTCAGGAGACCGGCACTGAGGTGTTATAAATACCTAGTAGACACACCATGTTGCAGGAATTGCCACGTCTTCCGAGTATTTACAAAATTGCACACACTTTGCCGCCTCTGGTAAGGGCAGCCTTGCAGCCTAGCATAAAACTCTCAGCTGTTTTGTTCCATTTGGGGTTCTCTAATGAGCCTAAGCATTGATAACATTTCAAGTGAAACATGAGATGTAAAACCAAACAACAAATAATTGCATTTTATTTTCCTAATTTCATCCACATTGTTATTTTCATAAGCTCTTAAATACACTCTGCTTAAAACAAGCAAACAAAACCTGAGTGACAGAAGCCATATCAAAGAGTTATCCTCTAAACGATTTCCATTTGGCAGTCCTTCTGAAAGCAAAACCATTCTTATTTGTGGTAGTTTGGGCCTGGTTTTTCCACAGATACCATAAATGGTGCTTGAGGTTGCCTTACTACACTCATGTTACACTAGAGGGGAAGGTCTGATCCATATGCAGCTTCACTAGGACCAAGAGGTCTGTGCTCACTGCTGTGCGACCACAAGCACAGCGGTGATGGGACACATACGCACATGGCTTTACCCAGCACCTCGGTGTCCTGTCTGTAAAACAGGAACCTCCCAATGTGAGGAAGGTGTTGTGAGGACAAGAATCCACCAGCGTTCCTCAGATGTGGTAATGACAGATGACATTTAGGCAACTATGGACGAACACCGCCGTTAGAGTTGCCGAGCATTTCAGCAGTTTCCATCTAAGCTGGTACTGCGACTAAATTTTCTTTAGCAGGTGAAATCTCTCTTTCTACACTGTCAAAGGCATGGGTGAATTTTGTAGGGACAAGTTAATGACACCCCTCCACAGGGACTCACTGAGGTGGAAGATCCTGCTTTGGTTTTATGGATCTTGGTTATCTCACAAAGGATCTTTCTTCTCCAAGCGGTTGCAGTGGGTGTGAGGTTTCAAATGGCATTGCCTGCATATCAAGTTTTCACTTGCTTATTTTCTGAAACACTTGAGAAATGTCTGTAGAGCTGCCATCTTAGAAGAAGCTATTTTGCATTGCCATTACTTTACATTGCATTGCCATGTAGAGTGGCGAATTCAGCTGCTGCAGTAATAAAGAAACAAATGAGCATGGAAGAGAATTTTAAAGGGGGGCGGGGGGTGAGAAATGAGCAGCCCAGAAGACAGAAGTCAGCAAAAGTCCAAGTGTTCCAAATTGGACCAGCGAGCTCTGCACTCTAGTCACTGCCTTTGGGAGCTGCTTACCCTCTTGGCAAATACCTCCCTGGCCCGGGTCAACTGGATGAGGAAAAACACACGCTAAAATGGCTGAGACCCCTTGCAAAAAGAAGGGAGGGGAAAAACCCCCCAAAACAACCAACCTCCTTTTTGGACAGCTTTTTGGAAAGCCATAAAATCAAATGCAGTTCATAACACATGCTGTGTGATCAAGCAGAGCTTCCCCTCGCCTGCCAGAACTCTGCCCAGGGACCAAGAGGTCTTTTAAAAACTGCCTGTGGTATTCTAATGTTTGCTTTCCTATGCATTGGAATAGATTATTCTGAGGTAATGGACCCAAAACATGTATGTGTTTTAATGTATCATATTCCTGATTACTGGTATTTACACTAGACTGCTAAGAAGATTCTCCCCCCTCTTTTATTTATCATATACTTTATTTAAAATCCCTTATTTTTTCAATGACCCGTTTCCTCAACAAAACCTTGAAAGTCTCAGATGATTACAGTGTCCCGGCCTTCTCAAAGCAAGCTGCCTGACAACACAGCAACTAATTAACCTTGTTGACCAGCCACGCCCTTTTAAATGTTTCTTCCATTCAAAAACTATCTTATATATAAAATAAATAGCTGACGATATATTGTGGAAATGGAAATTTGCATTATTGCTTGCTGTAGTCAGCAACTTTCAAGCCTTACTGCTTTACTCGTATAGCAAAGCACTAAAACAAATGTAAGCTCATATCTAAATAAATAAATCAACCTTGTGTCTGCAAGGTAGTTAGTAGCAATGAGGGTCAGTTGGACAACTAGTTGACGCCTTTTCCACAAGGAGAACTTCCTCTGGTAGAACATCCTGTCCAGACAGCAAATACAATGGGAAAACAAGACCACTGTAAAAGATGCAGAGGCTCAGGAAAACCGAAGTCTAATATGTCCATGAACAAACACAGCTGACCTGTACTGCCCTGACAAGAAAACGTTGTGATATATATAGCGCTCTCTGCTCCAGGGTCAACCAGCGATTATCATTCAGTCTGATCTATGATTGTTTACAATACAAGTGAACCTGCTTATTTGGGTGACTGACCTTGGAAGGTATCCTGCCACGACAGCCAGAGAAGGAGATTTAGGAGGTCATTAAAACCTTTTACACCTTCACCAATTTGACGAATGAGCCCTCACAGATGCCTGCACGCATAAAACTTGGCATATCCTGTCTAGAAATAATACCCACCATATTTGTTTACCGAAAACTGATGGACATCCTTGTCAGATTCAAGACTAAACAATTTCATATGTGTCAGTTCCAGCAATTAACTTCACTGTCTCTAGTCTTTTTTATTTAATTTAACAATTCAAAAAGCACACAGGCAAAGTTGCTGGGTTTAGAACTGGGCAGATTTAAAATAAAGAATAATATTTTCAAATGTGTTTTTTTCTCCCTCTAGGTTGCTTTAGCATTTCAATGGCAACTGACTTCCCACCTCAAGATAGCCCCAGTAGTTATACCTAAAATCCACAAGTAAAAATATAATTATTTAGATTCACTGAAACCAAGAGGGATGTGAAAAAAAATGCATGTCTTTAAAAATTGCTATATTTCATTTAGAACCGCAAGTATGGTAGTGCATCAATTATTCCAAAAAGTCAATGAAAGACTAAGTCAAAGTTGTTTGTGACCCATATCTGTGCACACTTGTACTGTAAAGTCTGGATTTCCTTGAACCAGGAAACTTTTTCCTGGGTTTTGGCAGTTAAATGCAAAAAACCTTGTGGTTTCACAAAGAAATATTTGCGGTGGAACATGCACATCTCAATATATATTTCTTTTTCAAAGTACTGAGCTAAAAGCTTGTTGTACAGCAAAAGAAGAGCTGTACAGAAGAGTAGGGAGGCCAACTGTACAGCAGCAGTCCCTGCTTAGGGCTTTTAATCTGTTTCTTTGAATGAGAGAACATTGCCAGGCAAGCTTCTTTCTTTTGAAAAGGGCCGGGGATTCCCTTTCAATTGGGCCAGAAATACCAGAGTTTTGCACAGCATCAAAAAACTAGTTGATGAAACTGAGCCTCAAATTGGCATCAAGGCTAAGTTTGAAGGACATTTCTGGTTAAGAAATGTGTATTTCCAGGGGGCTGTCTGGTTCAGAAGAAAAAGTGCTAGCAAATGAGGTTGGATTGACAGCATGACTGATTTCTCTTCATTTTCTTGCACAATAAATCTAAGTTTGGAATCAATCTTATCATGATAAATCTTACACGTATAAACATTGCTAACCAATATTTTATTAATACAGCTGGAGGACTATCCAATAAAACAAAATTTTTTGCCTTTAAGATACCTTTCAGCCTGGAGCACTTTACAACCCATGTGCTATTTCTACAACTTCCCTGCTCTTGGGTGTGCTCAGCAGACTGAACCCACAGCTGCCAGTAGGGATGCAGAGTGACACACACTTCACACGTACCGGCAGACTTACTGACACCAACAGAGTTAAGGAAAGTCTTGCTTGTTGAGAAGGTTGAACACTCTTATTTTACTGATATTTTTAATGTTTATGCAGGTTAGAGATTTTTGGTGGGACCATTGGACCACTTGTATTGGGCCAGTAAAAGACTGGTGCCCAGTTACTAAATGCAGCAAGGATATGAAAGAACAGTTCATGCCACTGTTGCAGCAGAACAGAACTAATACTTCAGCAAGAAGAAGCAATACTATCACAGCATAGACAATGGTGGGCTGATATGTCTTTTCTTGTAAAAGTAGGAATGACAGGGTAAGTCCACGTGAGTCTGTGACATCGTACCCACATGAGCATTGTCACCAAAGGCACTTGCATTTCGACATGAAGTGCAGGAGCCTGTGCATCCCTGAGCACTCCCTGCAGGGCGTGCGTGTCTTCCGTTCTTACAGCTGCCAGTGGGAAGCAAGGATGGATGGACATCACATCCCGCTTGTAGTATTTATTCAGGCCATTAAAAACCAAACCAAGTTTGGTTTTGGAGGAGATGGGAGCAAAGCAGCCCGCCTGTTCCACCCAACCAGTCAGTGCTGTTCCATAAGAAACAGCAGGTTAGAAAATGGGCATTGTGAATTTCAAAGCACGTCAGAGAAGCCCACACATAGTGAACTGCAAACAGCATAACCTGGTCAAAATACGGATCTTGACAATTCTAGCAGAGTCGAAGCTAGCATTTAGGGCAGCCACAAGGTAAAGGAGATGGGGAGGTATGCGGAAGCCCCACCATCCCTTGGCACTGGGTGTAAACCATACTTGTGATATGGAGGCCTCCTTTTTGCTCTCTTCCCAATAAAAACTCCAGTCAGGCTATGAAAAGCACTGCGCTGCCCAAACCTGCTGAATGAATATCCCAGAGGAGTGAAACAGGGAGGTACTTCTGAAAATCCCGGTCAATGGTCTTTTGTGCATTTAGATGCTTAAATAACTTTGGAAATCTGGCTCTTAGGTGATTAAGCCACCTTCTACAGGCAGTTAAGTATTCTAAATGAAACAGTTTATTAGGCATCAGCACTCTGCTCTGAGTTCATGTTCATTAACCAAAGCGTGGCTAGTTTCACGCAACCGGCTATTAAGGCCTATGGAAATGTGCTTCTTGGCTGGGAGGGGAGCGGCACAGTCCAAAGGTTCGGCCATAAGTCTGAGACTGAGCTGTGGGTTCAGTCTCTGGTTTGGCTCTGGTTGCAGTGCAAATCTGGGCAAGTCATTTCATCCCCATGTGCTTCCTAGTTGGAGCCCATAGGCACTAATGTAACACAAATAATAATAGAGAGCCATTTATAGTAGTCACTATTAAATTATAAACAAGTGATTAAGAGGGTTTTTTAAACGGTGTTTCTGTTTCTCCTCTCACATTTCTAAAAATAATTTGTAATCTTGTAAGAGTTACAAAAATGAGGAAATAAAAGAGTGAAAACAGTTGAAGTGCTTTGAGGTAAAATACTGTGTTTCCCTCATGTAAAGAGTATCTCAGTATTTTTACTGGCTTTCAGACCAAAAGTGAAACAAATCAAAACACAGAAGAATTACTGTATGCAAAAAAACAAGAACAGTACATAGGAAGGTGTGTGGGAGATATCCTGCATATGTAAGGATTACTTGGCAAAATGGATTTCTGCTGAGCTGAGCTTCTTAGTAAGAATTACTCATTGTCTTGCAGCTGGGACAACTAGCACCATTATGAACATGCACGTATGCATAACAGATGATTCTGAGGTAACTGGAGCAAATAATTTCTGCGGGGCCTTACAGTCTTTATAGTCCATATTTACATAAGATGCGTCTACTTGCAAAAGAAAACAAAGTCCTTGGGGTCAATTAAGTGGTCAATTAAGTAAATAAGATTGCTTGGAGTCAGCATTCTGCCACCCTTCCTCAGGCAGGGTCTGCTACTCAGAGTTGTAAATGGTCCTTAGGAACAAAGGAGAGCCACCGTGGAATCATGAACTAGGGGGATCCTGACTGTCACTGAATAATAATAATAATAATAAATAAATTCCCCAAATTACATTGTTTATCTTACTTACAGTGAGTGGCAAGCAGGATTTTCAGTACAATGGAGTGACTTTGAAAAAATGAGCCAAAGGGTGATTGGTCTTATTTTGAAGACATCGTCAGTTCTGCGTTATTACTTGTTCTATCAGAATGCAGCAATTGGATGAAAGTTGCCCCACTCACAAGAGCAAGGCACCTGTAAGTTATTTCACAAGTGTCAGAAAAGAACAAATATGTCATTCTGAGGATGTGCATTTTCCAATACTGTGCCTTTGCTGGGGCAGTTATTTCTACCTGTATGAATCTGTAGAACCTTTGATGGAAAACAGGAACTTCAATCTGAAAAGGGAAAAAAAAAAAGGAAAAGCAAAACATAAAGGAAAAGAGAAAAACAGAAACAGAGAAAGGAAAAGAAACAGGAAAAGAAACACAAAAAAAGAGAAAAAAGGAAAAGAAAAAGAGGAAATTTTAAAAAGAGGAAAAGAAGTAAAAAAGAGCAAAAAGGAGAAAAAGAGGAAAAAAGACAAAGCTTTCTTAGATGAGACCAGTAGGTGGGAGTGTTGACTTCATCCCAGAGCACTCACAAACCTTAACATGAACTTTGCTTTTCTGTGAAAGGGTAATTCCCAAGAAATGAGCAAATTAATCTTATCTGTGTTTTGCTACTTTTAAAGATATGTCCTTCGTGTCACATACCAAAGTGAGCCCTCTTTCAGAAGTACTGCATTGTCCATATGTTGCTTTTGGCATTGTGTCTTGTTTGGGAGATAAAGGGAAATTCTCTGATTTGTCCGGGTTTCGTTAAACCAGCTTAGATACTCACCATTCCCATAGGTGATGGGGAAACTACTGTTCACCCTGGCAAATGCCCTTTCTTTACAATAAATCAGAATGGTGGCAGAAAGGGGAAAAACATGCAAACACCTGTATATACACAGAGGAAGCTGGGGAGGAAAAATGGAAGCTTTAGAAGCAAATATGGTTGTATTGGTTTTGAGACTTAGGTATATTTTTTTAAGCTCGGGTCCATTTTAAATGGAGTAATAGAATGAGACTGGGGAAGAAACATGGGAAGGAGAACTATTTCTATGCCAGAATGGGAAAGTGGGGCTGAGTAATCTGTAATGTCAATGTCTCTAGTTTACCCTTCCTTTGGTCGAGAGGACGTCTAGCACCAAGGTTTGCCACTGTGGCCATTAGTTTGCTATACCTCGGTATTTGGGGTGCCCATGTTTAGGTAGCTGTGAGCTGTGGTGGGATTATGTGAAAGTTGAATCCTGCCCACTGTGACTCTGCAAGCTGAAATTTAGCCATTAGCCCACTGTTGCAAAGCACGGCATCATTGAGCATATCCTAGCTCTGTATCCCTGCCAGGGCACCAACAAGCCTTAACGGCCTTGACTGGCTTTACCTGGGACCTCCACCCACACCTCTGCCCATGGCACAGGAGACCCATTTCCGCTCAGGCCTGAGCACCCAGACCCTGCCTGAGCAGCATCATGGGTGCGTCAGGCTCCAGTCCTGCCTCTGGATGTCTCCTGGTTGGACCTTGGACCTTTGCTGTAGGCAGCTTGTCTTCTGGATGGACCTCTCAGATCCACGTTGTAGCTTGTCTCCAGCTCTGTCTCTGGCCCTGTCTCCTATTGCTTTTGACTGGACCTCCAGGATGGACCCAGGATCTGTTCCATCACTGCCCACTGAGGTAGCGTGCACATCCACAGCTGCTATTACACCTTTGGGTGCAGTATATGCTGCCCCAGGGGTGAGCCCCACATGGCTGGCTGGTGACAAACTGAGGGTACAGTCCCTCCTTTAACTGCTGAACTCCTGCTTGCCTATAAATTTTAGTACTGGGCACACCCCTGTCCACCCAAAATTAAACCGTGTTACAATGCTGAACTGTTTTCTGGGAAGGCAAGGGGCAGGCATATACCTAGCTCTCCATGAAGGACTGCAAGGAGGGAACATGGGAATGCATGCACACTCAAACTTGTATTCAGATGGCACAAGATGAAAGGGTATAGGTAATGAAAGCAAATTATTACATACAGCAGCATACAAAACAGAGAAAGGAAATATAAACTAAAACTTGAAATATCACCTCAAATAACTCCACATTAGTAGAGGTTTGAATGGCTCTGTTTTTAGGGTTTTTTTTAGTTTGGAGGTTTTTTTGAGGTTACTCTGCAGAGGAGACCTACTCATGGTACTAATGCCACCACCACCAAGAACTGAAACAAAATATAAAACGGTAATTTACACTGCTGAGCGAGTGCAGAACTCTGGCACAATTCTGACAGTACAGGTCCTCTCTTCCGTACTAGGTAAACTCCCATTACATCCAGCCCTGCAAAGAGAGGTCTGCAAAAATCTGTCACATGTTGTGGCATCCCTTGAAGCTGAACAACAAAAGGATGTTGCCCTCTGGAAAAAGAGAAGAACTTCTTTTAATACCTGCAAACAACATCTCCTACCAACCCTGCATCTTTAGACCAAGAGGGATACAGATGTCACACTAAAGTATGAAGAGAGAGAACCTTTTTTGCTGCCATGAAAGCAGTTTAGATATTACCTCTGGAATAGGTCTACTTCTGAGAGCGAAGGATCTACAGTTTGGCGCGATGGCAGTAATGAACCTGTAAATCTCTTATGTGTCCTATTTGCTGAGTAGGACAAGTTCTTCCTTGGCAATTGCGCTTTGCAGTCTTGTCTTCCTCTGGGGTGGCTGATGGGTGCAGCACCTGCAGGGAGCAGAGATCAGAACTCCTGAAGAGCAGAAAGAGGCATATCCTGGCTACTTTGCAATTTCAGTCTCATCTTTAGTGTTGCTCTACTGGAAATCTTGAAATAAAAATATTTAGAGCATAACATTTCCATTTGCACTAAAGGCATAAAAAGAAATAAATACCAAGATTTGCGGGGCAGGAAGAGGAGGAGAGCAGAGAGCTGAAGTGAGAAGTTCTGTGAGCAATGAACCATGGTGGCAGTTTCATACAATAAACAACAGAAGTCTTCAAAGGACTACCTTTTTCCTCTGGAAGCCTCCCACTAGTAAGGACAATCCAGCTTCTTTTTGAAATCTAACCCCTCTACCCCTTCAAAGAAGCAGACTTAAGCATTTCCACCAGCATTCACTGGTGCCAGGATTCCTGAAGAGCCTGTGCGTTGCATGCCCATCGCCTACTGCAGTTCCAAGGAAGCTGGGGGTGGTAACACGTCTGCACACCATTAAAGAGCTAGGCTTTATTCCTTAAAACCTTGGGAAGGGAGTTACAGGAGCAGAAATCAACCCATATCCTCTGTATAAAACAGTTCAAACTTTTGCTACAAATCTCTTGAGAGAAAACATTACATATTCCACAGTCAGCCTTTTAGATAAAACATAAAGTAAGAACGTTTCAGTATGTAGGAAAGACTGTTGCTGTTTTGAAAAGGAAAGGGAGCTGGTACTTCTTCTTGTCTATCTTTAAGCATTTGTTTAGGCCCAAGTCTATTTATGTTTTAAATAAGTGTGCAGTACTTTTTAAAAGTATCTAAGTGATTTCCATTTCCAAAAGTCATTTAGCACTCTAAGACCTTACAGCTGCTGGCCTCACAAGGAGCTATTTTACTGAAGAACATTGAACATATGCTCCTAATTCATTTACACCATTCCGAAGATGCTTATACAAAATCTCTCTGTCTAGGGTAAGGCTTTATGCTACATTGGTCACCATAGCATCTCAGTACTTCCCAGCTAACCTGCTTCACAGAGAAAGGCCTGCTGGAGTCTTCAGATGAAGATCACCTATCCAATCCAGCTGGACCATCTGTTTTTTCCCAATCTTCTTTCCAGTGCAGTTTACTTTGACTCCTAAAAAAATCATTAATCCCGTTTTTCATGCTTGCATCTGCAGTTGTATTATTTCACTTTGCTACACCATTCACTTTAATGTTTTTCGAATTGTCTGTAGTTGAAAAATTGGAAAATCGTAAGGGCTGATATTGCTGGAAAATAGTTCTTAATAGGCAATGCATATTGTGAGGGGGAAAAAATCTACTTATGCATGTTTTAAGTTTGATACACTGTTTTGTAATGAAATTCTGATTCAAACAGAATATATTGTCTCAGTAATACTCACAAGTGTGAATAGAAAGGGCTATGCACAACAACAAGTGGTTTTTAAATTAAGGATAAAATATGTTTCTGCACACATATCAAGAGTTATTTTGTAACATACATAGAAGCTGCTACATATTTCTTCCAAATGTTATGGGTACTAGTCTATTAACGTCTGACTACACTGTGAGTTTGATTTTTAACAGAATATAGGTCTTTTATTTTTGCATTTTTTTCAGTCTCAGTTGTAATCTTGAAAATCGTGTCTCGAGATTATCCTCTGAGCACTCTTAAAAATGAAATCATTAGTCACATGTTATTTATCCATATGGCAAGTTACAGATACGTTATTTCTTGTAGATCAGTAACCGACAAACCTCAGTGATCCTCTGAGGCTCCACAACAGCTTGACCAAATAGCTGCTGAAGTTAAACTGGTACTCATTTAAATATTTCATGTATTATCAGTTAGCTTTGAAGACTGGGTATTCTTGGCAGTTTCTTGAAATTAAAGACAAATCTTGCTTTTGGAGTAAAAGTGCAATTACAGTTGTCTCAAACATCTGTCAAAATGGCCTGTAAAGATCAGTAGCCTAGCACAGAAGATTCACTAATAGAAAACTACACTTGGAGCCTAGTTTTCAGTGGTTGACTGTCAAAACTGGGAAGATGTACTGAGTGGGCTTTGACAGGAATCAGCCCTGGAACCAGAACTATTCAAGATGTTTCTAAGCGGTTTGCAAGACTAAAANAATAATTCAAAACAATTCCAACAAATTGCAGAAATGGTCTGGAAAAAGTGGGATGATATTCAGTGGGTGCAAGACGGGATGTTGTGCAGGATTCATCAAACGCATACATGCAGGGTAAAGAACAACTGACAAGTGCCATTTCTCTAGAAAAGGGATGGAGAGTACCTGTGGATGATGAACCAAGTGAGAATCAGCATTTCATGCTGTTGCAAAGCACAATAACATGGTGCTGGGCTGCAGAAATACAGGTACAATTTACAATATACGTAGAGTAATCCTTTCCTCTGCTGAGCGTTAAGAAAGCCTGGTGTCAGTTTAGTTTTGGATGTTACTACAATGTGGTTCACACTGATTGTTGTTCCCTGAACTATCTCCAGTGAAAATCCTCAAGACTCTAGAAAACATGACCTGTAAGCAAAGCTTGAAAGAACTGAGGTTGTTCAGCCTAAAAGAGAGAAGACTGGGAGGGAACATGATAAGAGTCTGAGGACATAACAGGTTGCTGCAACGAGGAAGGGAATAATCTCTTCCCTCCGTCCATGGCGATTAGAATGGGAAACACTGAGCTTAAACAGCAGTAAGGAACATTCACGTTGGACATTAGGAAAAACTTCTCTTCTGACAGCGATAGAGTAGCACTGGAGAGCACAGCACAGAACAGGATGCAAATCCTCTATCTATAAACAGGTGAGGTAGTCATGGCAGGAATGATGTATCTGCCCTGAGCAAGGAAGATGGATTGAATGAACAGTAAAAGCAGTACTGTTAAGACAGATTTTCTCACAAAGGATAGGGTCTTGCAGTCACTTAAAAGGGGAACTGCAAATATGGGTATCCCAACGCAGTGGTGGGCAGGCTGCAGAACAAGATAGGTACCTCATTCATGACATGGGAGGAAGAGTGCGGGCATGGGGACGCGCCAGTTGCTTGCATAGAAGGAGATATCAGTGCAAGAAGGAAGGGAAGATAGCCTGGAGATGAAAATCAGGGAATGGAAGGATATTTCCTACTTGCTGCTACTCAGTGTTAGCAGTGAAGGAAATAATGAACTGGCTTACACCCAGCTAATTCACTAACTGGTATGCTGCAGCCAGGATGCAAACACATATCCAGTCTACTAATTTTTGCAAGTGATAGAAATTTCTAAGCTTCCAAAACCTTAGCTTTGCTATGCCATAGCTTCCAGCTCTTTTCCTCTATGACTTTATAATATTACTCAGAACACTGAAAGTTTTAGCAAGCTCTTAATGCTAAAAATTGCAGCTGCCTTATCTCTCTGGCAGGTCTTGTATGTTTTCCAATTGCTCTTTGTTTCCACCTGGAAAAAAGCAAAGAGTAAATGCGAGATACTCTGAATCACAGGGCTCAGTCCTGAAGGCAGTCCTGATAATTCCAGGGAAGATTTTTAAAATATGACCTGACGTTGATTTTAGAATGAAGTTCACACTGAAGGAAGCATCAGGTGTTGCTTATGGCATCCTCAATAAGCCATGGTAGTAGTTTTGACACAGAAGGTTTCAGAGAATAGTATTCTGCAGAGAACATGTATTGGCATGAGCAGCGGATAACAAGCCTGCAAACATTTTCTTCACTTGCTTATTGCTAAGTAGGTGGAACTGTCATGAATGAACTGCTCCATGAATAAATCATCCCATTAACTTCTGGGCAGGCTTTGTATCAGGCAGATTCTGCCTTATGGTCAAGTTAGATGCTTAATGATTGTCACATAATAAGTCCTTCTCAGTCTTTGAGCAAAGTCATTGGAAATAAGATTTCAAGAGCTGACTAGACTGGGGCAAGAAGCTGAATTCTGACGGCTACTTAAAAAGCCAAATTCATTATTTCCAGGGTTTCTGCTGTGTCAGTTTGAGCTGGAAGCTACATTTGGAACTAATGCGGTGTGTATTTCAATATCTGCTTTGATCTATTTTCATGTTCTTCTCTGTGGGGCTCTTCTCTGAAATGCCTCTCAGGTCTCACTCCTGAGTCAGCATATAAGCAATTAAGCAATTGCAGAGCTGTCTGGCAAAAGTTACTTGGAAATAATTATTAACTTTCTTGACTGGAGGTATTGAGTCAGATTAATATCCCAAAGAATTTCTGGATGCATCTTGCATGCTCCTTATGTACTGTGCTCTTTGGTTAGCGAATGGCCTTGCAGGCTCTGCCCACAAAGCCAGGAGTTCTGCAAGCTGAATCCCAGTTTTTATTTGTTTCAGCAGAAGGAAGGATAGGAAGTGGAAACTAATTCTGGGCCAATTTGTATTTGGACTGGATATCCAGCCACCTCAAAAATGAAGCCAAATACAATGCAGAAGGGCAGTCTTTTACCCAACGAAAATATAGCCAGCCATCCATCCACACCTACGCGCGGCTGAAGCTAGATAGGCCCCTCCAGTCTCACCAATGTTCTAATTAAAAAAAAATAAGCAGGGCTTAAATTCCATTTAGATTTGTAGAATTGGAGGCCAAAAGGGACTAGATCATATAGTGTAACCTGTAAGTCACGGGCCATTAAATTTTACTCAGTTGCCCTGTTGAGCTCAATAACTTTTATTTGACTAAAGCACAGTTTGTGTTTTGGCTTCCAGTAAGGCAAGCAATCTTTATTTGAATGATAAAGAGGCAGAAAACTATTATTTTTGTTTACATGATTGAATGCATATGTTGGTACATATATGTTCTTTTCTAGCATCTGAGAACTAGGTTTTAGCTTGGAGGATATGATCCTGCAAGCGAGTGAGAATGTAACCTGTCACCCAGCTGACAAGACTCACAACATGATCTGTGTCTTGCTGAGGAGGGAGAGAAATGCACGCAAACACACACCAGTCCTGGTTCAGCTCTGTCTCACGCAGACTCCTTTCAAGGTTTCCATTTTAAAAAAAAGAAAACAGGCCTTGTTATTAATCCCTTAATTTGCACAAATACCTCAGATGTGTAATGTTTTCCAAACCACAGTTTAAAGGCTCACATAATTAACACAGCAATATAAACCACTGCTATTCTAGCTGAAAAAAAGACGTGCCTGGTCTTAAAACGAGATTCAAAACCAACAGACTGAAAGAGTGAATCACTCACGCTTACACATTGTGTAAGTTGATTTGAATGCTTTGTGTTTATTAACACAATAAATTAATTATGTTATTTAATAAATTAACTAAAAATAAATTATATGTGCTGATATCCAGATTCAAAAGTACAAACGTCATCTTTCTGGCAGGCCAATTGACTGCTCTTAAAAAAGATAAAAAAATAAAGACCCTCCTTTTAACAGAAATGGGATAACTTATGCTTCATACTTTATACTTTAAATCTTTTTAGAACTCCAGCTATAATCTGCTGTTTTACCAATACCCCACCTAGGATTCATTTTACATTATTTTTAGAAAACACTACTAACCCTGCAGAAGTTCCATGCACAGAGTTATGAATCAGTACAGCTGAATCACCACTGGAGAGCAGTCTTCAAGCTACAGTTAAGCATACTGATCATACCTCAGCTATATACCAATGAGATTTTAACTTGTGCTGTATTTCAATTGCCCAATGTATCTTCTGCGGGTCTAGCCAGCTTTTGTTTTCTAGTTTCCTTCCCTACAGCTTGGATAGACTAAAATAGCCTGCAGAACTTCTGGAGGAATTATTTTAGAGCTCTATCCAGTAAAAGCTTGATATGAAGCCATTTAGCTTAATGAATGTCTTTCCATTGACTGAAGTAGTTTGCTTCCAACCTCACGGTTCACAGGCTTACTGTTTAAATGACTGCACCGAATTTTGGGTTGATGAAATGAGGTGACTATGTTATTTACTCCTTTTTATTCAGCCTGCCAAGCAATGTTTTGGTTACTGCAGTTTTCATTGATCACTTCTCTGATGAACTTGAGAGAGAATCTGATTCAAAGCCCATGGAGCTCCAGAAGTGATAAATCTGGACCGTTGTGTTTGCTACACCAGGTGTGATATGGAGTCCAGGCCTGCAATTCTTCCCTAAGCATGTGCAGCCACCACAACCCACAGAGCAAGCCTGATTCTGCCAGCTGTGTTGAGCACTGAGACACTTGGAGAATGAATCTAAAGGAAGATACCTTGCTCTCTTATAATGAAAAAGATGATACATGTAACCTCATTATTTATAGCCAATAATTTAATTCCTAATTTTTAAATGAGGTCTCTGTTTCCCTCGGTGGAGTTTGCACCTGCCAGAAATTTGCCAAAAGAAAAACATGGTAAAAATGTGGATGTAAAATCCTTTTTGGAAAAATGGAGACACCCCAAAAATCTAAATATCCTTCCCTGTAGAAATTCTGTCCTCTACACTGTGCATTGCTGGCCATCCCATCCTAGTCAATGGGAAGTTTGGTTGGATATCAGCGTAAGGCCTTTACTAGAAGAATAATGCAGGCTAACGGTAGAAGTCCAACAGCTTAGAAATACAATAACAATTTGGTTAAAAGTTCCAGGAGTCTCCTACGGGCTTTGTCAGACCTCTGTGGTTTCTGTTTAAAATTACAGCAGATTTTTTCCAATGGAGCGTAGCAGCCGAATGTGCTAGCCCTGCGTGCAGAGTGGGAGGTTTCTCATATTTCCACCTTGCAGTCAAAAAGTTTTCTGGCGGCAAGAAGTGCTAATTTAACAAATTTCTTTCCAGTGCCGTTTTGCCAGCAGGCAACCAGAAACATCCCCAGGTATTCAAAACAGAGGTGATGTCGGGAATGGAAAAAAGCAAACTTTATCCCAAGTAGCTTGAGGCCACTCCAGAGACTCTGTCCTGGGAGCCCCTGCCTGATTCTGCACAAAGCCAGTATCTGACATGATACAGGTTTGCATTTAAATCAATGTCGGTTCAGTTGCCATCAGGGAGAATAAAGCATATGTACCATTTTGGGTGAGGTCCCTGCGTGTGTGACACAGAAAACCCACCTTGGTTAATCAGTTTTCTCCTGTATATCTGCTCCCTTTCCCTTCTTTCTGCCCCTCAGTTCTTGTTCTCCCAGTGGCCAAAACAGTGCTCATCCTGAAGTGGTGACAGGAAATTTCTGTGAGTCTCATGAAATATCTTTCCCTGTTTGACTCAGTGAGTTTAATATCCTGGTGTGAAAGGCAGAGCATGATTACAAAAGCATGCCCTTCTACCCAAGCCATAGGGATTTCCGTACAACTGCTGTTTGCCTGGTCAGAGAGACAGCTCTTCAGAAACATCCTTGAAGAAAAGGAAAACAGGCTGGACGGTGAGCAGGGTGGGATTCAAAGAGATTAACCACCAGAATTAAGCAGATGCTTCTGCTAACCATCTGGCTCAGCCACCCCAATGGCTAATTCGATCCAGAAAGCAGAGACACTACCTCATAGTCTATAACCCATGAGTCAGTGAAAGCATCTGACAAAGATGATCAAGTAATTATAGCCTCCAAAATTGTCAAGACTTGTTGGTAGGGTCAGTGGTGGGACAGTCTCAGCTGATGCTGTCACTTCCTTGCACACATGGGCCATTGCGTCACCGAGGCTATAGTCAAACACTTCAGCATGATGGCTCAAGTGCTGCCAAACAAATCTTTCCTCACAGTTAACCAAGAAAAATTTTTGTTTCCACAGTTGTGTAGAGACTGTAAAACACAAATGAAAATACCAAACATTTTGGGCCAGATTCTCTGGTGGTCCTTTGCCGCTGGAGAGTCTAATGGGGGCAAGGGGCTGCAGCAATGAAAAGCGGTAACAACCTCAGTTACACTCAAGGAGGTTATGGTTGTAGCACTGCAGCCTACAATCCAGAAAATGTGTTGGAAAGAGAGTTGTGGCTAGCAGATCTGGTCTCTGGAGCCTACAGAAGCCAGAAACGAGGGTATCAGAAATGTCACTGCTAATCTGACCTTTAAAACAAAAACAAAAACCCAACAACATACCCTCATTTCTTATGGCAATAGCCTTGAGAGTATAAGTTGGTTAAAACCAGTCACTGAGGTTGAAAATATGTATTTGGGATTTTTTGTCCTGAGGCTGTGGCTTATCAGTGGCCTTTCTTACATCAGCGCATGGCTGTCCTTTAAATTGCAATACGGGTCTGTCATTCTGGGGGAGTGCTGGGGAATTTGCTCTTTTGGTGCTGTGGCAAATGAGCAACAGATGCTTTTATCTCGATTGTAAAGGCACTGCCCTCCCCAGCGGTTTGGCAACTGGTGCTTGAGGCCAGCTCGGATCTGGTGCCGTTGCAGGACCTTGGATCACTGTGGGGGGAAGAGATGGGTGAGAAAAAGCTGTGAGAAGTCAGGGCCTGGTCCCCATCGCTTAGGAGCTCTGTTCAAGCTAAGGCACTCACTCTTGGTCCCTGTGCATGGCCACGTGCTTCGTTGATCTGGGTACTGGCTCTGACTTGCAGACTTGACATCCTGGCTTGACCTCAGCTCTGCCTCACTGCTACAGACTTGTCTGGTGAACTAGACATGGCTAACCCTGGTTACTGTCACAGCTCCTGCTCTGCTCTTCGGCTTTGGGTGCTGCAGTACTGCACCCCTTGTCAGTAAGGCTGCTGCCCAGCCAGCCTGGCTGTTGCCCTCAGCTCCCAGCCTCACCCCTGCTGCTCACTGAAACTGGGGTTGTCACAAGTGTTTGTTCAGCCATCAACTTTATTGCTGAAAAAGCACTGTGGTGTAAAGCAATAGGGAAGTGGCGAACTGCGCAAGAGTAATCTATGGGACTCAGTCTCCTACTGTCTGATTGCAGTTCTGCTACCTATACGTAACACCGTCCTCCCAAAATAAAAAGAGTCCTCTAAGAGCAGAATAAACCTTTGGCTGCAGTAGGATTAGCTAGTGCCATTTATGGGAGCTTGCCTGGCACTTGAAGAGTTGTGGGAAGTCAGTGGAACTCTTTGGTATTGACTCTGGGGAGGTCAAGATCCCACTCCTGTCAAAATACTGTAAGGCTGGAGGCAACCTTGAAGCATCAAGTAGAATGCCACTCATCCAGGTCAGGGTCAACTGTAGCAGGTCAATCCTGATGAATATTCATCTAGTCTGCTATCAGAGAACTAAATTATGGAGCTGCCACAACCTGCCCATGCAAATCTGTTCCAGTGCTGTAGATCCTTAATTAAAATTATTTTTCCCATGTTTACATCTACTCTATCTTGCCCTATCCCTAAGGAGCACAGAGAACAGATTTCTCCCTAACTCTTTCCAGCAGCCTTTTATGTATTTGAAGACCGTCCTGGTCCTTCCTTCCTGGACAATATCATCCTCTCTTATGCTAAAAGACCCCACTATCTTTGCTTCCATGTCATGTTTTCTAGAATTCTGATAATTTTCATGGCTCTCCTCCAGCACCAAACACAGTGCCCCAGTTGAGACCCTAACACTAAATAACGCATCAGGATTACCTCATGTATTTACAGATTATACACCTGTATCTATACTATGTTTTCCCATTTCAGCAACAATATGCTATTGTTGATTCCATTACAAGCTTTATACTTCTTTTGACATCAGCGTTCCTCATCCTATATTTT
Organism: Fregata magnificens; assembly: GCA_013389945.1. Classification (NCBI taxonomy): domain Eukaryota; kingdom Metazoa; phylum Chordata; class Aves; order Suliformes; family Fregatidae; genus Fregata; species Fregata magnificens. The sequence goes on from WAAD01004403.1 coordinate 140,901, forward strand.
TGAAACTGATGAGTCCCCCACAAATGCAGTATTTTGCATTTGTCCCTTTTGAATTAATCTGATTTTTCCCACAGACCATTTCTTTATTTTATCAAGATCATCTTTGGAGACAATTTTGATTTCTAATCTAAATTATTTGCATTCCGCCTCAGCTTCACGGAAATCTCTCTATTCCATCTTCTAGACTGTTAAAGAAAATGCCACCTCATATAGGCCCTTCCCTTTGCTATTGATCTTAATTGTCAGCCACTTTTTTAGCAAAAAGCATTAAGTTGTCTTTCAATGTCATCTGTTAATAGACTTACTCTTCCACTGACTAGTTCACTAACCCTGTTTTTCCTATTATTAATGCACTGATTGAATGATTTCACAAGCAATGGTCGCTAGGGCTAACATCTCATTGGCCTTTCTGATGTTCCTCCTGTGTGCTGTCGAAAATCCATCTCTAGTACTCTGATAGTTTCTACTTCCTGTGTCATTTCCTCCTATGTTTGGGATCAAAGACCTAACCGAGTTGATCGTTTACTCTGCTTCCTGACTATCTTCTGCACCTGGAAAGTTTGCAGTTGCACCTTTAACACCGTTTCTTTCATGTTACACAATTTCTTTTTGAATTCCCTTTTTTGCTTGGATCAGCCTTCCAGGAAATGTTACCTAATGACCCTGTGGATAACTGAAATCTGTCCTCCCGAAATCCCATTTGCTTTTACTGTAGTGTTGCCTCTTTCCAGTCCCAGGGAAATGTGAATTCTGTCATTTCCCCGTCACTGGCACCCAAGTTCCTCTTTGACCAGCTCCACTACATTCCTCTGTTTGTTGGTTTGAAGCCAGCACTCTTTGTGACAAACCAAAAGAAGGGCTGTGGGGGTCTGACTCTGTCAGCACCTAGCAAACAGTTAATGCATTGTAATAGGGGTAATAAAGAAGCAATTTTATATATCATTCTTCTGGGTTTGGTCACAAATAATCATAGAACAATTTATCCCAGGCACACAAGCCTGTGAGACAGCTTTTACCCACTTGAAATATGCACATTAAAAACAACGGCATTAATTCTTACCTTACCACTTAGCCACAAATAAAATGCAATGGAATATATAAAGAGTGTGAATAGCATATATCTAGCCAAATACATGTGCTGTTACAAAAAACATAGTGCCAGCAATGTTAAGAGTCCCCTCTGGTCCATATTTTGGGCCTCTTATGTTCTGCTACTGATTCATTCTAAGACTGGAGAGACAACTTGGAAAAGCAACCACGGATATTTTGACCCACCTTCCAAGAGAATAATCCAGACTAGGGGACAGTGAAGTGATTATTTTATTTCCCTGCTAAAAAATTTTATAACTTACTTCGTTCTCTGCTCTTTGCTATAGCCCCGAGTTCAGTGACAAGGAACAGACGCTTGCTCACTGCCCCATTTCAGTTAATTCTTTGAATAGCTAATGCTTGCTTAATGTGAGCTCTCTTAACAGTCACCATACCACTCCGTGACTGCATTGTTCTTTTCCCAAGGTGGTCTTTTTTATAGTGTGAGAAATACAGGGTTGTTGTTTTCTTTTCTGATTAGAAGTCTTTTGGACAAGATTTATGTAAGGATTTGGGTATATATTAGACTATATTTGTGTAAGGCCAGAAGAAAGAAGAGAACCCCTGTACTATATTCTGATGGCTTTCCATCTGATGTCCCCATTCTTGTTAGCGAGTGGACTAAATAGCTTCAACAGGGGTACAAACTCTGCTTTAGTCAAACTTACTCCCCATAAAGAAAGCATCAGTAATAAAGAGATGAATCTTGGCACACGTGTGAGGGCCTCAGATGGAGATACACAAGTGTGACTGTGTACGTGTAATGCGAGTAGTGACATTTGTGAAAAACGTGGCCTTCTGGTAGTTACTCTTTCCTCTTTCTTTAGGTAGACTTTCAAGGCTTATCACATAACATTTAGTTCATTCTCTGACATCTTCTTCAGGGAAAAAGAAACCATGGCCACATTTTTATATTGAGGTTTCTCATTCCAGTCAGGCCCAGTGATTTCTTGTTGTTGTTTTTCAAACCTTTTAATTAGAGTTTGACAGCATTTGTTCTGTAAGGTATGTTTTCGTATCACTGCTATCCTGCTGGAAGCACTGGATGTGAAGACCCTCATGGGAAGTGGGACGTTTGGGATTCAGCTTCCCTCTTTGGGACCTTCTCCAAAATATGCAAAGATGCTTGTCAGCTCTAGCAAACTTATGCTTTTATCATTTTCTAAACTTTGACCGCTAGACTTCTTCTCAAAGAGCTGCCAACATCTCCCTTAAAAGTCTTGTGACTCCTTGTACATACTGAAATAATCATGGTGGGTAAAAATGTTTCTAATCAGTCATGCACAGAGAATTCTCCTTCTCCTTCCAGTTAAGGACCTGTTTCTTCTCTCAGGTGTTTTAACTCCATTGGCTCCAGTCCAGTTAGCACCGGCTTACAAAGCTGTAAGGGACAATTGCATATGCTAACACATCGCTGGGCCTGATGCTTTTTGTACTCATGGCTCTTTACCCCCTTCTGGGAATGAAAAGGGACATTTATTTGGTGTTTCTTACAGAAACAATGCCCCTAATTAGGTACCTCCAGTGCTGGCTCAGATACAAAGGAACAATTGTTAATTATTTCCGTGCGCTTGAGGAACGTGTTGCACCGAGGGCTGGCTTGCTTGCAGACCACAAGCAGCGAGGTACTAGACTGTCACTGCCATGCTCTTTTTTAACAAAACAATATTTCTTCTTGAGTCAGGGCTTGGCTTGGACCCCTGTCTGCTCTGCCCAAGCCCCGAGGGCACCCACAGCCCTGGCTGTCCCTGCCTGCTGCTGGGCTCCCCCCACCCTGCTCATGGCCCAGGACCCCATGTCAGCCCCCAGGGCCATCAGCCCCTGCCCCAGCGACGCTGCAGAAGGGCCAGTCTCCAGCTCCCCACAGCCCTGCCCGTGTGCCTGAGGCTACCAAACGTACCCCACCACTGCTGCAAGGCTCCTCTTGACCACACAGAAAATGTAATCAAGGCTGAGAGGAGGAGGCCTGCCCCAGCCTTCCCTTGTGAAATGGTGAACATGGGCAGGCTCCTTCCCTTCTGCTGGGCTGGAGAGCGACCTTTTCAGCGGTCCAGAAGTACAAAGCCCGCACAAAGCTCTGCCAACATCCCCACTTCTTCACACCCGTTCTGTTCCTGCACCAAGCACAGGAGGGATCGAGATTTGTGTGCCCGGTCATGGTGCTGTTCCAGTCTTGAGTAAAACTTCCAGGCACAAACCTTTAGGATGGAAACAAATGGTGGCACAAAGCTCAGCCTGGATCCTGCTCTTCCATCAGTTTTACTGCAGGGTAGCATCATTTCACTGTAGTGCTGGAGATACATGTGAGAGAGGAATGTGGCACTGGCACTGCCTTTGCCTTTGAAACACCATGCTGCGCAGAGTGCTGTAGAAATCACATCGTGACAGCACCAACGGGAACTGGGTCTCTGCCTTTCAAAGGATGCATCTTTGCCAAGAAGTTAGCAAATCTGGCCAATCTTACCCACCCCTTCAAAAGTAAGCAGGCAAGCGTTTGCTAAGAGGAAAAGAAGGCTGTAAGTACTTTGTGGGCTGGGCACAGGCCACGAACGCTGAACACAAAGAGCTCCAGCTGGGAGCCAGTACTGCCAGGAATTTTCTTCCCCATCTTTGTAATGCTGAGTCGCAGCACTGATGTCTCAACTTCTCACGACTGCATTTGCCACTGAGAAGGTCCTACTGGAAAGAAATACGACAGCCTGTGGGGAGAGGTCTCAAATGCAAGATTTGTCAGATGCACAAGAACCACCTGAGAGGCAAGGGATGCCAAAGCGCTTATCTCCAGGCCCTGGCCTCGAGGCTCACTGTCCAGAACCACCCCCTGAATCCTCCCATTTCTGCTCCACCTGCCAGTCGCCATGTCAGGGCACTGAGGTTGTGGGTGACTCCACATGCCCTCAAATATTCAAGCCAACAGTTAGAAAAACATGAGACCTCCCCTCCATTCATCCTCTTGTCTCTGCCCACTCTTCCCTTCTCTTTATTTTCTCATGAAATCTGGTGCTCTTCCCTCTGTGACTGCTTACTCTCACTCCAACATCTGCACCTTTTTTCACATTGTCACAGATCTCCCCTGGACTCTCCCTTCCCTCCTGTTCCACATCCCCTTCCACAGCTCTCTAGCTCTATGAAGTCAATCAATACTATCATTTTCTGCCATTACTTTAAAACAGCAAAGTAGAAAAAGAAAAAGAAACTCTTTCTATAGTACCTTTTTCTGGGCCTATCACAGTGCCCTCACTTGCCTGCCTGTATAAACTAAAAGCTCCTCAGGAAGGAAAGTGCACTCAGATGCACTCCGCTGGCTCCCTTTCTGCAGCCTCCAAACCAGTTTTGAACAATCCCTAGATCTCACCATGGACTTCACAGCTGGGGACAGGATTCAAAGTATTTGGTAGCTGAAGGTAAGAAAAATGCAATGTATTCTGGCCAGGGTACTTCCTTGATCACTGGACACTGCTTTGGTGGAGTTCATGGCAGCATGATGCAGAAGTTGCTTAAACTATTGGATGTGTATCATTCAAAAGACCCTCAGAAAAAGACACATAACCAGTTTTCCCCTTTGTTGTGCTGAGTGATGCAGAGAAAGGGGCTCCACTTGGTCCAGTGACAACTCCTGTACAGAACAGGATACAGTGGTATCATGTCAACTTTTACCGCAGTTCTAGCATGGGTGACACTATTAATGGAATAATACTACTTTGTCCCACAGTGAAAAACGCCAGTGTTTTAAATCAGTAATTTCTACTTCTGAAGTTAAAGTAAGGTTACTTCTTTTCTGCAAGCACTTAAAATGGATTCACATGAGATTCTTAAACTTCACGTAGCTACCTTCCCAAATCCCAATCAGCAATGTGGCCACGTACCCATTCAGACATTGAGATCATCAGGATTGCAATGTATGTGGTATTCAAGTGTGAGAAAATTTCAGTGTGGATGTTCTCTCTCCTTTTCCCCTTCCCTTAACATGTAAGATGGTATTTTTTGTAATCTGATACACTTCAGTCTTTTTCTCCTATTATTCCTTTCTTCCTTACTCACAGGAACATTTATTTTCTCTTTAATTTTCCCTCTCTGCTTCCTCCTTGCTCATTTTCCATTATTTCCTAGTTTAACCAGTTTGACTTCAATCAGCTGTGCTCTCCATCCTTCTTTCCCTGGGATACATGTTTTTATCTACCACCACCGAGCAAATTTCTTCACATCTGTCCTATCTCTTTCTCCCCGGTTCTTGGGGTGGCAGCTTTAAAGTTAATGCCACACACGCTATTCTTTTTGTCTCCTCAGAGCCTGTCAGTCTGTTTACTTGCTGGGCATAAAATGTTTTACTGGACACCCACGCTCACACAAGCGTCTCCTCTTACAGGGTTTCAAGGGGGGTGGATGTGCAGATGTCTCTCAGTCTGCTGTCTCCTCTTCACACTGGTGTGGGCAGACATAGCTTTAAGTTAGGTAGCACATGCAATGGTACAGGCGCTGGAGGCAGCAAGAAGACATCAGCGCGGGGTAGCGCTCAGAGTGAATATTAATCCCGGGATCCCTGGGGGCTGCTGGTCCAGTTTTCAGCTGCAGTCTGTCATAAATTGCTGTCAACACCAGAGCAACTTAGGTAAAATCTAGTACCTGTGCCACAATTGAGCCTTCAGTCTCTTCTGGAAATGTACCTTGGAAGACTTTGGTGACAGAACGGTCTTTGTGTATTAAACCTGGAATGTGCCCCAGTGCATGCCAGGGGCAGACCTAGCAGGATTATGGTAGCTGGCTAATGGTGTCTGCAACTACCACTGCCAGACTTATAAATGGAACAGAAATTTAAACAAGTTAAAGGCTTTTTTTTTTTTTCCCCTTCAGTCAGCTGGAACCTGAACTGGGCTACATACTGTCTGGCTTCATCTGCCTGTTTCTAGTATTAGTATTGACCAAAAACACAAGTATGAACCCTGCTAAAGCGTTCTCAGCACAGTCTGGCTGAGATGCTCCCTTTGCAAAAGCGACACAGACTGCAGAGTCTTTTGTTCTGAGTCACTTAGGGGTGCACATGCCGAGGAGGAAGGAAAGCTATTGCTCTGAACAGGGGAAGAGCCCAACGTGCCTGTCACCTGAGAGTACAATCATAGGACAAGGTGGTCATTCAGCTGATGCACTTGATTAATCAGGTGGGTTACGAAAGGTGTGAACCGGCTTCCTCCCTCGGCTGGAGTGCTTTTGGGAATAAGTCAAGGAAAATGCTACATCTGAAAAATAGTTCTTGTGGGATATTGGACAACTGGGGTAGGAGAAATTCTGTTTGAAGAAAGTGAAGAGAAAAAGCTTCTTAGCTGCACATGGAGGGCCCAGTGATGGCGGCTCTTCTTCTAGCCCAGCTTCAGGACTTGCATTGCCAGCCCTACTCACCGCTTTCTTGAACAGAACACAGAAAGAAGGCAAGCTTTACTTTGGAGTACATTTAACGGACTGCCAGCGAAAGCTAGAAATGACAAGCTTGTCTGGCCACATAAAGGACAATTTTTAATTTTGTAGCTAACACATTGCTTTACGCAGCTCTGATCTAGCAGGAGAAGGAATGATCTATATGAATAAGTAAATAAAACTTGCTCCTAACTCCCTCTAATCTCAAATCCTAAGTTTTTAAATAAAAGTAAGTTTTGTGCCTTACTTCTGGTGTAGAGAGCCCTGAAACTCTCAGAATTTTATGTCTTTTTATATCTCCAGTGTTATTTTAAAACTGAGAGGGTGGCATTTATATTATTTGTGGTGTCCCTCCTCTTTCGAATCTGAGATTGTGCACCCATAAAGCAATCACTAGTGGAATGAAACCAGTTTGCAGTAGTAGTAGCCAATGTTGCCACCTTTATAAAACTGCACGTGCCAGGGAAAAGGCTTTGGAAAGAAGATGCAGAAATGGTATGATTGGGATGACATCTTGCAACTGAGTAACCATGACATAATGCAGTTTCTCCATTCCATCACAGACTACAAGGCTGCAACAAGGGGATTTAAACTGAGAGCACGGGGAGCAGTGTGCAAAAAAGCATTCAGGATTCCAGAGTACAGTTCCACTTGAAAGGCAGTACGCTCCCAGACTGCTTTTTTTTTTTTTTTTTTAATATGTTATGGCCTTTCAATGACAAGAGTAATTTTTGCCCACACGCTGTCATAAGCCATAATAATAGCAAAATTATAGCAATACGGTTGTCTGCATATGCAGAGGTCCCACCATTCAAGCATACAATGAGGAAACTCTGGTGTGACAGCCTTCAGGGACTAAAATACGGGCAGGCACCTTCTTCCTTGTGGATACAGCGACATGCTGCCTCAGTAAAAGCCGCTGCTGATTCAGTGTTTCTTCAGAAGAAACGTTTATTATAAATCCCTTTTCCAGCAGCTTTTGGGTCATTTATAAACCAGTATTTCCACAAGTGGGAAAGCCCAGGAGGACCAGCTTTGTCTGCCTGACGGCTGGAGGATCCTGTGCCTCACAGGGCGCGAGTCTCGGTCCGGAGATGCCTGCCGCAGGTAGGGCACTCCCGGGTTCGCTCTCTGGTGTCTAACACAGCCGGTAGGCCCCGGGGGCGGGCAGCAGGGCCGGCAGGGCGGCGATGGGCCCAGGGGCTGCGGGGGCCTACGGTCCCCCGGCGGCCGCCGAGTCGTGAGCTG
>WAAD01004403.1:156400-180247 GCA_013389945.1 Fregata magnificens
GTCTTGGGTTTCTTTTGGTTTGTGGGTCTTTTAATTTAATGAAGATTGGTGATTGTCAGTGTAGAAAGAACCTGTATTTATTTCCGAAGTTTTTAAAGAGTTGAAGCATCTTCTCTATGTACCTACAGCCAATCCAAACTGAAGAGGGAACTCCTGTGAAAACCTTTTTCCTGTGACCTCATCCTCTCCCACTAAGTTTTGGTCTTTTTTTTTTTCTCCTCTGATTGTCTCTTTCAGATCCTTTTGGCTGTTGAGCTTTCTGCACAAGGGAGTCAGTTTCTTAGAAAATAGATAGCTGTGCAGAAGGACAAGGAAAATGGAGTACTTAAACCTGCTGATGGCCTGTGTGAAGAACACATCAAAGGTTACCACTCTGATTCCTGTAATCCAAGAAAGCTGAGTAAAAGGTTTTTCAGTGCAGTGGTGATGCTGGTATTCATCCCAGTGGTGCTTCCTGTTGCCCACACCTTATTTCTCTGAGGAGTACTGAGACTGAGTTTCTTTGCACTTACCCATGCTTTCATTTAGTCTGGGAGGCACTCTCTCTTGACAATTTCTAGGAACTTTATCCCAACTTCAGACTTTTGGTTNTTCATTTAAACAAATATTGTCTTGGTGGAAACCAGCTACTCTACTTCAATTGCTGTCTCTGAGTAGCCAAGAGTTGTCTTGAGTGAGAATTTCAGACATGTTGAACATCCTTGTCTTAGTTTAAGGGTGCAGAGATGTGGGAACACTAATTTGGGCACAAACTGAAATACAAGAAACTTCATTTAAACTTGAAAGGGTTTGTGTTTGGAGTTTTTTTGTGTTGTTTTAAGTGATGAGGGTGGTCAAGCACTGGAACAGGCTGCCCAGGGAAGTTGTGGAGTGTCTGTCCCTGGAGGTATTCAAAACTGAACTGGACATGGCTCTGAGCAACCTGCTGTACTTGACCCTGACTTGAGCAGGGATCTTGGACTGAGTGAGCCACAGAGGTCTGTTCCAACATAAACTTGTATGATTTTGTGAGTCCCCACAGGATCAGAAGTTGAACACCTGCAATTTGTGACAAGATGGCATAAGCAGCAAATGAGTAGCGGCTGTGATGTGAAACCGAAGCTTGCCTAAAATATAATTCCAGGTCTTTCCCTTTACAGGATATAAATAAGAAGCATTGCTATCGAGTTTCATCCAAAACTCTTGAGAAAAAGGTATTTTATTGAAAAGTAGCATAAGAAATACTAAAACGGGAGACTAGAACATTAACTGAAAACAGAGGTCCTCTTTTTAGAAAGATGCCTGATTTTTTTTATTGTCTTGGCTCCCCCTTTGAAGGGAGGAGGGTTACCAGATAGTCTAATTCAGCTAATGCATTGACTTCTTACTAAAGGAATGTATAAGTGTGTGGTCCAATGTTTTACTTTCATCTGTTTCATACTCTACAACAGTATGTGCAGACTGGTGGGGCTTTTGTCTTCTCCAAGAACTGGGAGTCCAGGACATTGGCTGCTCTCTGTGCCTACCCGGAGGAGCCCAGCTGTATTCCATTGCCTTTCAGAACAGTGCACTTTGTGGTGGTGTTCAAACATAGGTGAGCTAGAAGATATTAATGGTAAAAAGTATGGCTGATACAGGATTAGTTTGTGTGCCTTGATGTATTAACTTCCCTTTTTTCTTTCCATCTTTACACAGCTTTGCTCAGTGTGTTTGACTGCCAGTGAAGTCTATTCTCTAGTTGCTTACTGGAGAGGGAAGTTCTGGTAACCTGGCTCAGCTAGCAGGTATTGACTCAAGGACCAGTGCAGGCAGTCTGATTCCTTGTGTTTCAACAGGATATGTACAGGATGTGGATTGAAAAACATTGTGAACAGCAAGTGAATTATAAGGTACTATATACTGTGATGTGTACCTGCTGTGAAAGTAGACAAAATGCTGAATATGTTCCAGGAAGAATAAAATGATAAAGTTCATGTTAACAGTGCTAAGATATGAAACAGATAGAAGCATGGTACCCAGTTTGGGTTTGGAAGCTGACTTTCTCCAGGCAACATTTATCATGGAAGCTTCTGACGCTGTGGATAGGCATAGGGGGCTATTGCCACTGCTGCCCAGACTGATGAGGAGAGCAGAATATCCCATTGCCAGCAGCATGCTACTTGCTCAGTCTTGGGTTTCTTTTGGTTTGTGGGTCTTTTAATTTAATGAAGATTGGTGATTGTCAGTGTAGAAAGAACCTGTATTTATTTCCGAAGTTTTTAAAGAGTTGAAGCATCTTCTCTATGTACCTACAGCCAATCCAAACTGAAGAGGGAACTCCTGTGAAAACCTTTTTCCTGTGACCTCATCCTCTCCCACTAAGTTTTGGTCTTTTTTTTTTTCTCCTCTGATTGTCTCTTTCAGATCCTTTTGGCTGTTGAGCTTTCTGCACAAGGGAGTCAGTTTCTTAGAAAATAGATAGCTGTGCAGAAGGACAAGGAAAATGGAGTACTTAAACCTGCTGATGGCCTGTGTGAAGAACACATCAAAGGTTACCACTCTGATTCCTGTAATCCAAGAAAGCTGAGTAAAAGGTTTTTCAGTGCAGTGGTGATGCTGGTATTCATCCCAGTGGTGCTTCCTGTTGCCCACACCTTATTTCTCTGAGGAGTACTGAGACTGAGTTTCTTTGCACTTACCCATGCTTTCATTTAGTCTGGGAGGCACTCTCTCTTGACAATTTCTAGGAACTTTATCCCAACTTCAGACTTTTGGTTCTGGAGTAGAGTCCTGGTTAGTATCTGTTCTTACAAACTTGTCAGCTCTGCTTCTCCTCCTACACTATTGCAGCACAACTCAGGCTTATTTTGGAAAGCATGGTTTCCTTGAAGCACTAGGTGAACAACAACACAAAAGCAAGTCAGCAGTGTGGTAGATGTCTAATTTCGTCTCTCACAGGTGTGTGTTCTCTCTCTTGCTCCAAATCTCTTCTTGCTATTTTGGTTGCTTTTTAGCCAAATGAGTGAAATAAAAGGTTTTTTCTTAATATTTTTGTCACCTCCTGCTTCTTTTATATGAATTCACTGGGTTTTTTAGTACCTCAGCTAATGAATTTCTTTGGATCATATGTATATGAACTGGGGGATGTATTATGTCCAAAATTTTCAGTTAAGTAAAGCTATAGGCAGTGAGGTGTAAGAGTGGAATTCTCTCCAGTCTCTAACTATTACTGGAAAGTCCCTATAGCTTGTTCCACTTCTAGGGTGTGCAAAGACTTCGCAATCTAAATCCATAATGAAGCTTTTGTAAAGCCTGCCAAACAAGTTGATGTAAACTAGCTTATCTGTTCTCACCTGTGCTTTTTACATGTGTTGTTAAGCAACTGAACTTCCTCATATGCAATGTAAATGTTGCAACAATTTTTCTTTTCATTTATTCACAAATACACACAAAGTAGTATGCCCAAGGCAGGCTGCCTTCAGGACTATTTCTTGTTAAAGTCTTTTTTTTTTTAAATGGGAAACATGAATTTTGCTTTGTAACTCAGGGTCATCTGACAGTAAGCAAATTAAGTCTAAGGACATGTCCATTGAGTTTATGATCTGATTGCAGTTAGTTCAGTGATGAGTACCATTGAAGAGCGTTTGATACTACACCCTGAGACAACTCTGTTGCATTGAATAATGGTACAGCTTGCATCGTGCAGTCAAATTGGTTAGTTAGAAGTTGACAATATCACAACACCTTTAGTGGTGCTCAGCTAAGTACAGTGATCCAACAGGTATGTCAGCCACAAAAAATGTACTTCCCTTGGGTGTGGGATGCCACAGATCTTGGCTTTTTTCAGATTTTTCCAGGTAGATAAACTAGCTTATACTGTATTTGCTGTGCTTGAAGGCTTTTGAAATAACAGGAAGAAAATATGCTTGCTCTGGAAAAATCTGACTAACTAGTAAATATAGTAAGATACAGTCAAATTTTATGAAAGGTTTCTGCAGGGCTTTGCTTTAGCTGTCACTTGACCCATTTACTGCTGCTTGGAAATTCTTGTCGAAGGACAATTCCTACAAGAAATCTAATGCAGAAGGAAAAAATTTGCCATGTTGAATGTCTAGTTAAGTGCTTTTGCTGTAATGAGATGATACGTTGTCTCTGCATAGGACACCTGCGTAGCTATTGAATATGTGCCTCTTGGCTTTCTTCCTGTTTCAAGTTCCTGAGGAGATGATGTTCTTTGAATGTGGTATGTATATCACATACAAATCTCTAAAGCTCCACCTTCCAGGGTAGTGCTGAAGCATGTGGTAATAGATATGCTGTCAGGTCTACTGTAACTGTTCTTGTGTACTCATAGGCACTTTGAGGTTGCATGACACCACACTGCAATGGAAGCCTTAAACCACCCAACCTCCCCCACCCCGCAAAAAATCAGAAAACACGTAGCAGCTTGAAAAGAGTAGACAATTCTTATTTGTATCCTATAATGTCTGAACCTGTGCCAGAAGTATCTTGAATGTATTTACCATTTTATGAATGGAAATAAGCCTTTCCCAAGGCGTGTAGAATGGTAATATGTCTAGAAGGAAACAAAACCCAAAGTCAGGCAGGAAATACTCCTGACTGCTCCTATACATACTCTGTTTCTGATTTTTATGCTTGTAGTTTGACATGTTCCAGTCCCTTCTGACTGCTACTGTAGTCCCTGCCTGTATGCTTCTGTTGGTGCTATTCTGGGACTGGGAAACAACATCTGATGGTTCAGGCTGCTGCTTGTCAAATTGCAGGCATCTTGTCATGGGGTGTGGTTATTTTGTTTGCTTTTTTCCTAATATTTGTTTCATGCATGCAGGATCTCTTTAGGTGTATTAGCAATGGCTGGCTTCATCAGTGATACTGGTGGTGACCCGTAGCTTCCTTTTGCGATTTCTCCTGTAGAAAGATATGGAACAGCCACTCTATCTTTGGCTGCTGGTTGGTGTCCTTGTCTTCTTTAGCACTGATATCGTTCTCTAAAAGCATAAACATTACTGTGGAGCAGGTTTGTTTTTGAAATACTGAAATTTCTGGCTCTGCTTTCTGGATTTCATACAACTAAATAATTGTGGTTTTGAAGTCACTGTAACTTTCCCGTGATCGCACAGTAGTAGTCTGTCAACATATTCCTGCCAAAACTAAGCATGCTGTTTGCTTCTGAAATTAAAATACTGTTAAAATCCTACAAGATGTACAGTATAAAAGGGATATAGAGCTCTTCAGACCTGCATGCAAAATATTCTTCCATCTTCTAGGTGGCTTTGAGGTATCTGTGTTCCATGGGAATGGTTAAGAAGACACAGCCCAGAAGCTTCTTTGCTGGTGCTGATTTGGCTGTTACTAGTCAAGTGTTGCTCTGCTGAAGCCCAAGCCTGGTCTGTACCAGCAGAACTTCACAGCCTCTTTGCTTACAAGTTGTTGGGTTTTTTCCCCTCAGTGTTTGCAGTAATGCTGGAAGCCGTTTCAGAATCTGGCTGGCCTTTGAACAGCAGCAGGGGCTCTGGCTGTACATCTGCAGGCTCAGTAGCATACATCATTTTATTTTTGAAAGTGAAATAAAGTTGGAGAACTTTTCTTGAAGATGTAAAGGCAAGGAAATCATAAAGACTAAGAGTTAAACTTCAGTTTATGCGCTTGCCAGCCCATTTTAGGGAAATAGTCATACTCATAGCTGCTCTGATATTGAAAACTTGTAACTGTGTGGTTTTGCTTCATGTATATGATTTTTTTAAAATTCTGAAGGTCCCCTGATACACATTCAATGTGTCTATGTTCTTATTGCAGCCCTTTATAGTTGAATATATAATGCAACTGTTTCAGTCCTTTTTCTGCATTTTAAAATGAGAAGAGGATTTTTTTACTAATTGGAGTTCTTTGTTATTCAAGAATGAGTCTTTATACAGCAAGTGTCATTTTGGAGACACAGTCTTTCTATTGGTAGTATCTTTGTACTTTCATACTCTTGCAGTTATGCTGGATCACTATTTAGTCATGTTATAAAAAACACCTTTGTGGAAAAGCATTATTATGCTGCAATTTTTGATTTGTGAAGTATAGGCAGAATTTCAAATCATTACATTCTATTGCTTTTCTTGTTTAAACAGTATGAGAGATCAGACTTTCTTAAAATTGGAAAGTAGCTCAGATGGCGAAATACTGACTGCTAATTCCTTTTACAGTGCAATTCAGCTGTCACACACAAACTGTCAGTTGTAATCATATCCCAGGATCTCACATCTATCTGTTGTCTTGATCAATTAAAGGGAAGTGTAACACAGACTTGGCAAATTGAAAACAAACAGAACCTTAAGACTACTAAAATTCCCTAAGCAATAATGCTGTGGTTTTGATTTTGATAAATTGAATGAACTGTAAAATAATGGTTTGAGTTATTTTTAGTTGACGTGGTGTGTAAAGCAGGAAATGAGTGCGCACATGCATTTGAAATATACTTCCCTATCAGTTAATGTTGTAACTAGTACTTGCAGTGGTGGACATACAGCTTACTCTTGACATTGAAGTAGGTTGAATTTCTCTCAGAATTACTGGGTGTGACTTTGAAATGTGATGGTGAACTTTCACTAATTGAAGCAATTTCATTTCCTTTGTACAAACCTGTGTTACTGGTGATGGATTCTGTCATCTCAGGTGGGAACCTTCTTGCTTAACTGTTTCTACACCTGAGCAAGTTGTCTAGGCAACTGTTTTGGTGAGTGAGAACCCTTTAGCTGATTGAGAGCCCAGGCTTGTTTGAGCAAATGCAGGTGCCTGCCTTGGGATAAAATGACTGGTGCTGTGAACTGTATTGGCTATATGCATATCTGCTCTGCTGACTGTGAAAGGTGCTTAGGGTTGCTGCCTGATGGGGCTTATGCTTGTGTTGTCCTGAGTAGTGCGTCATCTTGCAATGAGGAAGCATTTATTTTATCTGAAGCACACTATAGGATAAGCAAAGGTGACAATTTGATTTCTTGTGTTGTTTCTTCTAGTAAGAAGAGCATATTGTGCAGTAAATGTGTGTGTATATGCAATTAAAGAAATGGGGACTGAGTGCTTTTATTGGTACTGCTCCTGTGAGACTGCTGCTTTGGAGTTGATCTAAAGAGGAACAGTGCCCCCAAATAACCACCTGCCTCCTGAGTACCCTCTGCACATGACTGCAGCTATGTTGTCACTGCTGTCCTCTCCATCCCTGACCCTCCAGCCCTTCTGTTTGAGGGACTGACCGGTGTGTTTGATTTCCATGTTACTTGGCTTCAGTGATGTGTCTTACATTCTGCTCTCATGTGTGTACTGTGACTTTGATGCTAAACCATGCTTCCAGCCAAAAATGTAATGGTTTTGCTTCCAAAACTCTCTGGAGAGTTCAGGTACTTTTGTCTATTGGTTCACTGAGACTGTGGCATTTCAGTGTAAGCTAATGACTGTCCCTGTTCCCCTTGTAAAACCTCCCTATAATTACTTACAAATGTTGTCACCTACTGTATGGCCTGTGTGTGGTGAAGGACAGGATGGGGACAGTTTATAGCTCTGGATGGTAGGAAAAGGGAAAGGGTGGCCAAAAATCAATTAAAGAGAGATTCTTTTGAAGGAAGTACAAACCTACATTCCTAATGAAGGTCTGAAATCTTGTGAGCGATTCAATATGCTGAGTGAAATAATGTCACCAGTTTGATCCTGACCAGTTCTTGACTTTCAGTGGGGGTGGTTTTGATGATTTTTTTTAAATTGCTTTCATGAAGAAAGAATTTGAACTTATGGGAATGGCATTGGCTAGTTATCAACTCAAATCTCTTTTTAAAAAAAAAAAAACAAAAACCCATACCTGTCAATAGGGCTTAAGATTACTCCTAACAGTTCAGATAGGGTTTTTTCCTGTTAGTCTAATGTTTTGTGTGTGTGTGTTCAGCTTTCCTGCTGGCATGTTTGGGACTGAGGGAAAGATAGAGGAGGGCAAGGTTTAAAATCTACAGAGTTTGTCAGGTGTTGTGTTTAAATCTTTCTAGTTTCACATGTTCCTCTGATTATCTTAATGAGGAGGCTTCGTGATGTAGGAAAGGCTGGGAGGAAAAACTACTCTTGTTTTTATCTTTACAGTAGGACTGTACTGCCTTTGGTATTATGTATGTGGAAGAAACATAGGTCTGTTGATATATTAGTGTGGGGGAAATCAGTTTATTAAAATTCAGTGTTTAATTAAATTGTCTTACTAAATATTACAACTAAGAGACATTACAGCTTTTCCACACTGAGGCAGTCAAGGGTGCTAGCCTTCTAAGCTAGTCTGTAATGTTTGTTGTAACTAAACTTAATAGCTAAATAGAATAAAATCCAGAACCACTGCAGTATGCCTGATGCATCAAAACACACTGGGAAGAAGTTCTTTTGGATTCTGATTGCATTCTGTTTGTGGTTTGACTCTGCCTTTTATTTAAACAAAGATGCTCTTTTATTGCAGGATGGCTTCAGTAGTATATCCCTAACACATTTGATTGAAATGCTGCCTTTTTCATGCTTCTTTGAGACAGACGTGGGTCCTGTGTCAGCATAAGTGGGGCTTTTAATTTTGTGCATACATAGGGCTAATCACTGCTTATTATTCGGTTACAGATTTCCTTGCTTGAATCTCAAACGGTGCATTTTCAAACATAAATCTGTTAATGCTGTTCTGTGTTTAAGCAGAAAGTGGCCAAGTTACAAAGATCTATAGCTGTGAACTGTGTATTAGCACGGAGTTTCTTTGGTATACCTCTAATTCTTGAAGAACGTATGCCAAAACAGAAAATCACACACTCTTATTTCTCAGTTTCTTGCAGTCTACCAAGTTTCTGTCTTGCAGTATTTACCAAACTGTCTTTTAAGGTGTAGTCCTATTTGGCAATGATAATATCCAAAAACTACTTGCAAATTCTGGATCTTAACTATTCAGAGATTATGTATTAAAATATAGTTGACTCTTGCATTTTACCCAGTGAAAACAGAAACCGCAATATGCTTGCTTCTACTGAAAGCCGTTTTTACAGCTGGGTGTTAAAGTCATGAAAATCAAACTGCTGACACAGCCTTAATCACAGTGCCACAAGTAGCACTTCTTTTTTTTGTACGACAGTTTCATTGGTGTTACTAATAGCTGGCTCCTTACAGGTGTTCATGTATAATAACTCTTATAAGACAACACTTGGTAAGTTTTCAAATGAATCACGTTAATTCCAGGATTAATTTTTGCAGAGAGACCTTTTGACTCTGTTTTTCCTTTTGAGGTTTTTGGTCATAAAAATCCATATGTTGAAAGTGTTCATTACTTTTAATTCTTCAAGTGCAGCTTTGTTAGGGGGAAAAGCAGAAAGAAATGGGCTTGCCTGTGGTAGTGGGCAGCATTGCTTGATCTGATGTTTCTGTTGTCAGTCTCCTGGGAAAAAATACTGATCTCTCTGTTTTACTGGTCTGCCATTGCTGCTTGGCTGGCAGGACGGCGTAGGAGGTGTAGCTGTAGCATTACCCTCTTTGAGGGAATACCAGGTGTAGCAAAACTGAAGAAAAGCCTGTATACTTCTGTTTTAGACACCAGCAAGGAAAACTGAATACAGTAGTAAAGGCTTTCCTCAGCTGTTGCTGAGTGTATATATGGATGTCTCATGCTTTTAGCAGGGTGGATGATGGAAGGCAGAGTTCCCCTCGCAGGGCTTTCTGTTGCTCCCCCTTGGGTCCGGTGTATGTGGTGGGGTTAGTAGGACAAAGGAGTGACTGTACAGAACGTGAATCTGGAACAGCTTAGGTGGCTATAGTCACTCTTCAGACAGGTTGGAGAAACACCCTCCATGGAGCGGAGTGTAAAACCTGTTCTGTCGTACGGTTATCATTGAGCCCCATCTTAAAGCAGCTGAGGACTGGCGCATTGCCTCTACCAGGTAGTGCTGGTTAATGCAATAATGCACCAGCACATAATTATCTTGACCTCTGGAGAAACTGAACTGAGAGTAACTTGTTTCAGAAGTGAGCAATTTTCTGTGTGTGGCTCCTGGCATCTATAAAGCAAACAAGTCTTTGTTCAACTCCAGTTACAACCTCTTTGGGAATGCTGTTGAAACATGGCTAGCAGGCGTGGTATGGTACCGATACACTTCCTTCTCCCTGGTCTGTACCTGAGCTTGCTGACATCTGAAAAATGCATGTGAGGTTTATTTGCAAATAATAATGCTTTAATATGGATTTCAAAGATGTATCAGATACTGTAGCATTCATGTATATACAGTTGCACCTTTAAACAGTTTAGGTAATGAAATATTTGATCTGGATTTAGCTGAAAGTTGTTATTAGGCTTTTAAGAGATTTCGTAGGGGGAATGGCTTAATTAGTCTGGAGACCAGCCTTGCAGAACTAACACTCCTAACATATTGCTATCTTTGTTAATACATTTAGCCACACTTAGTTCATTAATGACATGGAAAAAGGCTGACTAGTCTAGTGGAAATGTTGGGGGGGGGGGGGGGGGGACACAACTAGAGAGCAAGGAGGAAAAATCATAAAGGTAAAGTTTCTGGTTCTGTTGCCTTCTGGTTCAGGTTGTTCCAGTGGCTCTATGCTGTCAAGCCCAGCCAAATTAAAATCCTCAGCTGATGAGAGATAGATGATGCAAGAGTGTGTCTAGGACAGGGAATGGAAGATTATTTGCGTTTAATGCTGGAGGTTGCTATTAAACTAAGAGCTAGGAAAAGATGATAATTCCTAAAATCTGCTCCAGTTGAAAACCTCCTTTCAGGGTTTTTTGGTTGGTCTTCAGCTGTGGTTGACCTTGGTTGGCCACACAGGTACTAGTGCTGGGAAAATGTCAGGAATATATAGCTGGCAGTGGGAATGGAGGATGAAGGTAGGGTGGCCCCTTTCAGTGGAAGCATGCAAGAGTGAAACTGCATGCTGTTCATGAACAGAGTAAGTATTTTTCAAGAAGGCTTGCTTATGCGTTTAAATAAATGAATTGCTTTGTCTAGGCATTGCAGTATGTTGTAAATAAACTTGATACTCCTGAAGTAATGGTGAAAGATGACAAGCTGCTTGAAGGTAAATATTGTCACTATGCATCATCAGTTCTGTATCAGTGGTTATTAAATCAAATTCTGACTTGATTCCTTGGTTGCTTTATCATGATTTGGTCATCAGATACAGCTGACGTACTGAGACTTTTCTTAGGCTTCCACTTTTAAACTATTTCCTGTGAATTCCTCATGACAAGGTATGAACATCTGTAGTTGAATTTTGTAGTGAGTAATACTTACTGTGTTAGTAAGTAATGAGACTCTATATAGAGAGAAGGTGCTTTTGGTCCCTTCCTTAAATACTTTCAAGGAGTGCTACTGTTCTGGACACCTGCGAGAGGACCTTGTTGGGTGCCCAGGCCTCTTGGGAGTGGAGTTTGAAGAAGAGTATGTCAGCTCCATACTTCTTCCTCCATTATTTGAAACTGATGTCAAATGCATTGACATCATGATGTCATGACGACAGACATGCATTGGATTAATGACTGAAGCTTGAGATGGACATGGAAACTTTTGTCAAGTTTCTGTCCCATCTTTGTGATGGGAAAAGAAACTGTGTGTATGGTGATATGAGCAAGAAGGGAAACTGTTGCTGAGGAGGGGGAGGGCAAAATGGTTTGGGGAGAAGAAAGTCCAAGTCCAAAATCTGAAAGCAGAGCACTGTTTGGAGCAGGACTGGGGCACATTTTCCCTTTTTTCCCCTGCTGGGGTCAGGAAGCTCATGACCCCGATGTCCCGTAATGGCTGTTCTCCTTTTGTAGAACTTTATTTCATGTTGGTGTGAAGACTAGCAGAGTACCTTCCTTTTCTCTATCTTGATTTTTCTCTGCAGCAGGGACCAGCACAGATACTTAATAGAGATTATACTCTTGTTATGTGACAGACCGATGATGCAGTAGCAGTGTGCTCTCCCTCTTCCCCGGTTGCGTGTGGGGCTGTGCAGCGGTGGCACAGTAAAGCTCTCCACCTAGAGGGAGGAGACAGAAAGGCTGCCTGCAGCCACTGGAGCAAGGCTGGCTGGGCTGCCTTGGCTTGGAAGATCAGCACTTTGTGTGAAGGGGATATTGATGGTAAAGGGTTTTTTTAATAAGGGTGAACATCAAGTAACTGGTAACTTTCTTGGTTAGTATTTTATTTCCAATATAAACCCCTAGACTCTCTAGTCAATAAGAGAGGATACAACATATACAAACTTGATCATAACAGTCCTCATGTTTTTCAGGCCTCTGTATGCTTTGAAAGAAATCACTTGCTTAGAGCTACTGTCTTTGCCTTGTCCATTCCTTGATTTGAAAGCAGGCTTTTAAAGAGCAGCTGCACACCTTACTGTAGCTGAAGACAATACTTGGATAAGTGTGTTTCCCAACACGCTCTGAATGTGCTTGCAGAACAGACCTGGTCGTACCTAAACCTGACCTTTTTATCACAAGTGAAAGGATGTATTTGTAAGCAGCAAGAAATTCTGTCCCTCCAGTATATTAGCTTTCTCCACCTTTTCCTCATATCTCGTTTCCCATTGGGTCTCTTCTGTTTTGGGCCTTACTTTTTTGTATGACAATTAGCTGCCCACCTCCTGTGCTGTTGCATTTTGGTTATTAAGAAAACTGCTGCCAGAATCAGTCATCAAGCAGCTGTAGCTGCCACCATTTCCCCCCCTCCCTTTCTGAGCTTTCAGAGAAACTGATAGCTAACTTTAGGGCTGACATCAGCCCTTCAGCTTCCCAATTTGAGTGGGAAGGGGGAAAAACTCCTCAATGAGCAGTCTTCTCTCCAGATACAGAGTTATGAAGTATGTGTCTTTCTAAACAGAGTTTCACTGTCACAGCTGGCGTGCTATCCGGTGATGTAGTGCTGGGTAATGAGCAAAGTAATTCATGATACTTCTATCTGTCCTACTCCTGGACTTGAGAAGTTGCCAGTTTATTCCCAGACTTGAGTTTTTCACATGCTTGAAAAGCCACAAAGTTAGCCAACAACAATTTTGTTCTTTTCTATTAATGATTTAGTGTTGTCCAGATGTGCAGAGATTTACATACTACTTCCATGCATGAGGAGCTGTGGAACTGTTGCATCCAAGGGTAGTTTCAGGAGGTGATAAGGTTTCTGTTCAAGCAGAAAATTGTTCTTACCTTCTTGAAAGAATATTTCAAGTCACTTGCTGAATGTTACCTTTTGAAAAATGTGTATATAATCTTGTTCATCTGGATACAAAACACGTTGTTGCAGAAGGTGTGTATTGCTTTGGTGTAGTGGCAACCTTTTTTAAAAAACTTGAACTCTGATGAATAGAAGTATGTGTTTCTGGTTTTTTTGGCAAAAAGTATATTTGCTTTGGTTCTTGTGGAAAATACATCTTATAAAGATTCTAGCTATGGTGTCTTGACAAAGAGAGAAAACTTAGTTTTGTTCCTTTTTTATTTTTTTTAAAGAAGGAAATTAACTTTAATGCGAGTAGGATGAAATCCTTGTGTTCTTACATATGCCTGGAGTATTTTCAGTTTTCTTATGTGTTCAATTTCTTCAAGTTTTGTAGCACTGCCATATGGACTTTCAGATTCCTCATATGAACTGAGCTATTTTTCTGTTTTAGCCTCAGTGAGAAGAGTTTGCTTATGAATAACTGGCGTGACAATCGAGGGTAGGGAAAACAAAATGAAGCAGTACTTATAATATGGCAGATCTAGAGGGAACTGCTGGAGCGTACATGATATTTGTTAACAAGAATTACTGCTTAAAGTTAGCTATTGCTATCGCATATGGTATTTGTTTCTTACAGTTTTTCACTAAATCAGCTTGAATTGCTGATGTCTGAATTAATCCTTCAGGGAAGAAAGCTGCAAGTGAGTTAACGCGGGTTATATGTGACAACAAAATGTAGTGTTGATGCAGAGAGCATCGGGGATCTCCTGTAGGGTTCTGCTATGGCCCTGATGGGTGAGTTTGGTAGCACCATTTCCTAGATTTGCAGAAACTTCCCGTTGTAAGACTGTCCCGTTTTGCCGCCTTCATGTCTTTTGCCAGGCTTTTACAGTTGATCCTAAAATTTTCTACGCTGGCTGTTTCATAACATTTAAATCCAAATGAGCCAACTATAAGAGAAAGCAAAGTGTGGGGAAGGGAGAGGATGTTTTAGCGTTGCATAATCTTTGTACCACTTTGGGGTGGGGTGAGTGGTTTGGAGCATGGTCTCAAGATCTTTTTTGAGACAAGGGATTTTGTCTCCGATTGGGCTATGTTCATAAACTCTTGAAAAAGTCTGTTCTTAGTCACATAGGGACTTTGTGGTGTTGCCTGTCTGACTTCTGAGAAGGTTTTCTCTGTGCTGACCATGTCCCAGTCCTTACAGCTTTTTCTTCTGCCAGATTCAGCATCCCTGTGGGCCTGTGAAGTATTTTCCAGACTGTCATAGCTGAGGCTTTGACAGGACTTCTCTTCCTTAGTGAGCTAGGATGATACTGGGAAACGGGAGTGAAATCTGAGACCATCTCTCTGGTTTTGGTGTTCTAGGTAGCTTTGATCAGAAGGCAAAAGAGCTGTGCTGTAATCTAAATGAGGACTACTAGAAGTGGATTGGCATTTGTGGAAGAGAAATGGGGACTGGAAGTTTTGAAATAAAACTGAGGCAGAGGTCATCTGCTGAAGTGAATGATTAAAACCCCACTGAGGATATAGCTGAACAAAAGGCTGGGCAAGAAGGTTGGTGCTGGATGCTGGCTAAGTGGAGGTGGTAGTCAGGGAGAGAGGGCAGAGCATAGCTGTGGTGAGGGGCAGTACAGCTGAGTTTGGCTGAGCGGTGAAACTGGAGCAAGAATTCAGGACCCTTTTTGTGGCGCTAGTGAAATCATAAAAAAGTGAGGGAGCAAAAAGCAGCCATTGCCCAACCATTTGGCTTCTGCTGCAGGCATGGTGTGAGAGAAGAGACTTCTGTAGAGAGAAAAGTCAGATCAACAAACTGACCTAAGGCAAGGGGGAAAAGGTTTTCACTGGATTGTTGAGCTGATGTAGCCACATGCCTTCTTGTATGGGATGGAGAGGGAGAGCGGAGGGCAGCCTTTCTCTGTGTTGAAAGCATGGCTCCACACTGAGGTTTTTGAACCTCACTCACCAGAAGTTAATGACTTCCTTGTAGGCTTTTCAGAGATGTTTTGTACATGAGGAGCAAGGTTCCTTTAGCTGTTGCTTTGGCATGTTCAGAACATCTCCCAGTTGATGGCCCTGAAGATCTTGCCTTAATGCCCTTGGAAAATGAGGAATGCATCATTAATGACCATATCTCTCTCATATGATTTGCACAGTATAGGAATTTGGTGGCAGAGGTGAGGACTATTTGGAGAAGGGTGCCTTCCTGCATTTCACACCCAGGTCTTCTGTAGCTACCACTTTATTTACACTTTTCTGTAAGGAAAAATATAGTTAAGCAACATTCCAGTCATTTTTATTCCAACACTAATTTCTTTTAAAGCAACTTGTCCTTAAGCACAAGTTTTCTCTCTATAAAACTTATGTAGAAGTAATTATAGAATCATAGAATGGTTTGGGTTGGAAGGGACCTTAAAGATCATCTAGTTCCAACCCCCTGGCCACGGGCAGGGATACCTCCCACTAGATCAGGTCATCCAGCCTGGCCTTGAACACTTCCAGAGAGGGGCAGCCACAACTACTCTGGGCAACCTGTTCCAGTGTCTCATCACTCTCCCAGTAAAGAATTTCTTCCTAATATTTAATCTAAATCTACCCTCTTTCAGTTTAAAACCATTACCACTTGTGCTATCACTACACTCCCTGATAAAGAGTCCCTCACTATCTTTACTGTAGGCCCCCTTTAAGTACTGGAAGGCTGCTATAAGGTCTCCCCAGAGCCTTTTCTTCTCTAGGCTAAACAAACCCAACTATCTCAGCCTGTCCTCATAGGGGAGGTGCTCCAGCCCCCTGATCATCTTTGTGGCCCTCCTCTGGACCTACTCGTGCTTGTCCATGGGTTTTTATTCATCCTTTTTGAATGCTTTTACAGTATGCCAGATGAACTTGTTGCCCCATGCAGAATAGTGCTAGAGATGATTCTTTTATTCAATTTAAAAGTCTGTTTTGCTGCTGCTTGTGACCTGAGGTGTCATAGCACGAGGTGTCATTACATCTGTGGCTGTTGGTGAGGCAAGTTGGGCAGCACCTCATTCTTAGGAATTGGGGTAATGCTTAACTTAAATAGTAACTTTAAGTATTGGGCTGTATGGAATATATGGAATACAGAAGGATTCCAGGCATGTTTTCCCATGCTGCTCTGCCAAGGTTTCCTAGTTTTTACTTGCATTGTGTCCTATAGTCTGGATTCCTCACAGACAAATACATTCAGTTCTAAGAACTGTGCTGTTGGTCCTGATATGCAGCAATGCACAAGAAGTGATTGTGTGATTACCAGTCTCTTTCATAACCTTAGCTTCATTGCAGACAACTTTCTTCATGGAATTAGAGTCAAATTGTAGACTAGAGAAATGCTGGCACCCTTACTGTTCTGGAAACTGATGGAGGTACAAACATAATTGTGTTTTGCTTCCTTTTTCTGCATGTGAAGATGACAACATTTTGGTCTTTTAGAGGAGATTAGCCTGCAGAATACTAATTCTGATATTGAGAGAGTGGTGTTATACTTGAAGTGAGTTAGTGTTTTGTTGCCATTTGAATTTGACAGTATAAGGACACCTTGTTATTAATTTCAAAAACAAAACCCTCAAATTTGATATGGCGTATCATTGTGGAGACATATATGTCTCTATCAAGTGGATAGCCTATATGTTTAAATTCATCCTTTAAACTTTTTGATATTCCACAATTGACTGAGGCTATCTAATCCTCTGTTTTGACTGCAGTTTAAAATGGAGCAGCAGTCTTTCCATCAGAAAGCTGCCTGGGATAGGCTGTTCATAGGACTTGTTGATTTCTGAATAACAGCTTGTGACAATTTTTTTTATTGGTTAAAAAACCCAATGACTTACTGCTATTTCTGAACTATTTAAAAAATGAAACAGATGTTGTTTGTCACAGTTCAAGCATAGAGGCTCTGTAAGTACCACGTGTGCCACAGTGATAACCTTCCTTCTGTTCTGTGTTGGTATATTATGCCAAATACAGTCTTTGACTCTTAACGTTTGATAAATAGCAACAGTGAGTGCCTGTTCAGTAGATATTTTAAAGCCACTTGTACATAATTGTTAAAAGAAAAAATATGCTGTGCTAAATAAGATATCTACAAATTACATTATGCTTAATAGGCTGCTGCTTGCGTGGTGTGTTGGCCAGATTCAGTCCTCTAACTACTGTCTACCCTGTTGATTAATGAGAGAGAAGAAAAGGTGTGGAAGAACCAGGTGAGAAGCAGGGCCTGAAGCAGCAGGAGTGCTTTGACTGTAGAGGGTGCTGGGGCCACTGTACCTGGTGCTGGTGGTGGATGAGGAGCTGAGCAGGGGCCCTTTGGGAAGAAACATGAGAAGAATAGAAAGACACTGCAATTCTCTTTATCTGTCTTCAGAAGCTGAGGACCCTCTTTTCTGGCAGGGTCCAACTAAGGGGGAAAGGAAAGAAAGGGGGAGAGGAAGGACTTCTTCCTCAATAAGGTGGATATTGAATCCAGCTTGAGGCTCTCTTCCGCAGCTTGCCTGTTCCTTTATTCTCGTCATCTCAGCAATGAGGGAGGCATTAAATGCATCTTGGTGTGTGCACTTTATTCTTTCATTCATTTTCTGGGAAAAGAAATCATAGCCTCTGTCAAACTTTTCTCTAAGGTGCCTGGAGGGCCTTGGTCAGGGAGACAGTCGTGGCTCGGGGGAGTGATCTGCAGGGTCTTTCTCCCTTGCGTGTCGTCATCTGGTATCTGTTTTCTACGAGGTTGTAGCCCATGGTGTTTTTGGGGTTGTGAATACAATGCTCTGCTCCAGAGCACTATGACAGGACAAATGTCCACTGCAAAAGTTTGCCTGAAACTTTCCCTGCCAGAAGTGGATGGGGCTATTTTGCTCTATTTTGGCTACTGCGCCAATGCAAAGTGGGAGGTTGAAGGGAGCCCACAGGGATCAGCCTCAGCTAAGCATGAGGTATGGACTTGGGCGTACTTGTGGGTGATGCCAACTTCCAGTTGAAGCATTGAGCTGTCAACTTAGTAATAAAATAAAATCTTACTTTTCTAGATTAATTTTGCCATATGTGGTGGCCATCGGTTATTTCACTAACTGTGTGCAGATGGAGGCTGGGATTTGAACCCCTCAGCAATCACTGCAAGCTGACAAATGTGAACTAGAGAACTTGCACACTAATCAAAAAGGTGTCAGTCAAACTATCTTGTTTTAAATGAGCACAGATTTTAGCCATGCAAATATTTGAGGGCTCTGGACTGCTACAGGCAACTTCTACCCTAAATGAAATGAGGTGTGCGTACAGGTGTCTAACCAGTTTTGATACTGTTCAGAAACTTCTTGTAGATTTATAATGTTGAATCAAGTGACTGCAGTATGTTGAATGTAAGACTTTGTTTAACCACAGAAAATGCCTTTGCTCTAAATCTTGATTCTCAGTTTAAGATGGAAGTTGAAAACTCCCCACTAATAAACTTAAACAGCTTTTTCATAGGAAGTGATCTCAGTGCTTTAATTGTAATTAAGATGACATGTTTAATACCAAAACTTATGTACATATTAAAATTACTGATTATTTTTCACTTTTAGTAGGAATCAAAATTCTAGATATTTAGATTTATAGCAAGCCTTTTTTTGTGGGGAGGGAGCTTCACATAAAGGCTTTCTTAATTCAGGTCTTAAGTGATTCTTACACATATGTACAAACAGTGAGCTATGTATTAGTGCTCCCTCAACAATATGTTTTTCCCCTATGAATGTTACAGGATTCCTCTCAAAAGCAAACAAACTGATGAATCTGCTTTATGAACCATGTGAAAACAGTTAAGAGTTAAAAATGAGTAAGAAGAATATTAGAGAAAATGTTAAGATGTTACCTTTTTTATAGTAGTAATGTCTCTAGCTTAGTGGAAAACTGGCTGTTTTTTAGTTTCTTTCTAATTTGAAAGGCTAGTAATTTTCAAAATCAGTTAAATATGTTCATGCGCCAGATACGTGGTGCTCTAAGTACCCGGGCTCTTAGCAGAAGAGCTGTGTCTTCAATAAGTTAATATTGAGAGAAACAGGAGTGGTTTTTTTTTTTGCTTTAACAAAGAAATAACTCTGGCTTTATTAAAAACAAAAAACTTTTCGCCTTCTCCAGTGGACTTTTCTGCTTGCTGTTATTGAAACTGGTGTGCCCCTGGCTCATTAGGCTGTGCAGCTGAGGCTCCTGTGCTCGCCGGAAAGCAGGGCATTTATGATCGAGTTCCTGTTATTGACTGGCTCTAGAGAAAAATGCCAAATTCCACCAGACATAATACAGTAGGTCCACTGTGGGAGACTTGTGCAAATGCTATTTTGACATTTTTAGACTGGGATTTTTATTTTTCTATTTCTAGGGTTATTTTCTTGACAATTTTTTCCAGGCTCTTAAGCAAGTTTTGTAAGCAATTAAGAAAATGACTGACCTGAACACAATGTCTTAACAGGCCTGGGTAATGTGGAACAAGAAAAGCATTTGCAAATCTTTTTGCAACTGTATTATGAGATATGTGAGCTCTCATCCTTTTTTTAATACACTTAAGATGCATGTGTCTGAGAGGCTTATTAGTTGTTTGTGCTTGGTTTTGGTAATTCTGGTGCAGATTTAAAAAGGTGATCTGCAATATAATCAAAACACAATAGGAAAGCAAAGTACACTTGCTGCAGTTTTGTGACATTAATTTATTTGCCACAGTTTATAAGAATCATTTAAACACTAATTCATGGATGGGCAAAACCACATTTATTTTAAATTCAAAGATAAAATCTGTGGCTTCTCAGAAAGTGTTGAAAGCTTCCTTAATTTGAATACTTTCCCACAATATATCATTAATATGAATTTACTGTAGTTTTTTCCTATATTGGGTGCTATGTTGATCATGCAGAAAGTGTTTACTTTTTCTTTGAGTACTACTTTGAAATCCCTTAGAGCTGGAATTGTCCCTGAGTGATCTACATGTGTTTCATTCAAAGCTTCTCCATGTGAGAACATTTATAGTTGTGGTGAACTAGGGGTCCTGTTATGGGCAGAAGTGGCTCTGTTTATGGACATGCTTTCTTCCAAATATAAATGCCAACAGGTCCTTCTGTGCTGTCTGTACCTTACTTTCTCCTTATCCATGCAGTGGGTATTTGGGAGGTAAATTGGAATATCTGTTCCTTAAAACCGGGGTGAATATTGATCTGAATCAGTTGCAGTCATGCAGTTAGGGGCCTTGATTTTTAAGTCAGATACTTAACCTTGTTGGCTTTGGGTATTTCTGTACTCTTCAGTCCTTTAGAAAATGAGTTGATTTTCAAAGCCTGCACAGCATGAAACATGCTAGCTATTAAATATGGATTGTAGACTACCTTTGGTATTACTTTTCTTAACCAGGAGAATATGTTACTCATTTTGAACAACAATGTTCGTATAAGTATACTAGGTTTTATTCTTTTTAGTATTATAAATTAGTAGTCCTGTGCTTGTTTACTGCAAACATTTTCCTGTTGCTGGGGCCAACCTGGAGTCAGTTAAAATGAAGCAAGCACTAACAGTTGGAAAACCCTTTTACTTAGAGCAGTTTTAACTCTCCTGGGGGAGAGGAGTGAAGATACAATTTCCAGCTCGGGAGCTGGGCTACAACCAAAAACAACAGAAAAGAAAGGTACCACCTATCAGGCAATCACCAGTGGTTTTAAGTGTGGTGGGCAGGGGCTTCTTCCATGGTTTGCTTCCTTCTCTGCTCCTTTTAAAGGTGTTCAGAGTGGAAATCTTCTTGCCATCAAGTGCAAGAAGATCTCTTTAGTCATGTCTTAAAGATTGGAAAGCTTGTTTTTCCTTCCAGATTTTCTATTTAAAGTTGCTCTTGGCTTTGAAAGAACTTGTTATTCAATTTAACAAGTTGAATAAATTCAAGTGAAGAAAATATTCTCTGTGCACCTGCTGAAGAAGCTGCTGTTTTGGGATATTTCAATGAAGTCATCCTAGGTGTCTAGCCAGCAGCTTCCTCCAGTTTGGGGATTTCTTAGTCTTTCAAATATGTAGCAACTGTGTACTGCTTTAATTTTTGCAAACTTTAGTCTGTGGTAGTGCAACTAATTTTTAAGGGCTTTAATTGTATAGAAACACTTCAATATGTTTAAATTGTATTAAAATCCAGCTTAAAAAACTAGAAATATGTCTGCCTTGGATAAAATGTGAAATCTAGCACATAGGTTTTTTTATTCTTCAGAAAAATTAATTTTTTTTAGATATAAGGTATGTGCATTTGAAGGGGAGGAATTAAGACAGTAAATGGTTAGTTTTACCCTCTGCTATACAGGTCAGTTAATCTACCTTAACCAGACTCTGCTGTCCATGGCTTGCCTCTAATGAGAGGTGGAGGGTGTTCTACAGCCAGCAGCCTGCAGGAAATCAAGCAAATTAGTTATTCAAGCAGATTCCTCTTTGAAACTGGATCCTCACACCAGAGCTGTTAAGAATATCTCTACAGACACTAAACAACATCTCTACAGACACTAAACAACATCTTCCCCTCTCCCCCTTTTTTTTTCTTGGAAGTAGTCAGTTCCTACCCCTTCCCTCAAATAAGAGGCAAACAAAACTTAGTGTAGAAAATGTCACCATGAGCTCTTCAAGCTTAGCTAGCTTATCTGTAACTCAAGATAAGTCTTTTTTTTTAATGGCAGGTGTCTGGTACTCCTAATGATACTTCTATCATTTTACTCACAGTTTAATGGTTTCCAAATACATAGCAAAGGGAAACAAAATTAGGGGTTCAACCACATGTTCAGTCTTATGGGAGGAAGGCTGTAGGTCCAGGGGGTTGGATAACACTTTCCTCAAAAAAGAGGAGAGAGGTTAAGTCATAATTAAACAGTTATAATGATAGCAGATATTTTAGGGTAAAAGTTTTAGTATATGTGTGCACATCTTTAAAAAAGTATACACAGCTTTTTGCTTTTTTAGAAGACTTTTATTAAATAAAAATACTTTGATTTAAGGAAGTACCTCTGCTAAGATGTTGACTAAATTGTTGAAGTTAAATTACTAAGACTGGGGATGTACAACACCCAAAGCTCACAGGTCAGTTTACTAGAGCTATGAAATCATCAGAAATATAATAGCATGGCTACTAAAATATTAATAACTTCATTCCCCTGGGGAAAAAAACAGGTGAATTCCAGACTGTCATTTAATCAAATGACCTAAAAATTGTAATAGTTTTCTTAATCTTGCAATTTTGATGAAAGCAGAGAAACTTGATACGGAAAATTTGTGAAATGTCCTAGAAAATGTCATCAGTGCTAGAAGGCATTTTAAAAAGTTCATTAAAAACTGATTTCAGGTTTGACTCTTACAGTCTCAACAAGAAGCTGGAGTTTTAAGACTTGCAAAGGTATCATTTCTATGTAAATAACTCTTAATTTAGTTGAGAAGCAAAAGTACTTCTGAAAACTCTTCTCTTGTCTGAAAGGAATACTAGACCCATTTTAAAAAAAATGAGACCTTCCAGTTTTACTTGAATGTATTGCCTTCCTCATAAAAGATCGGTGTAACAGAACAAGGGAATACTGACAAATAGAGAGAAAAATATTGTTTAAGACTTGTGACAGGAGAGTAATAGTCAGTTTGTTTCCTGCTTTGCATGACAGAAAACCTTTTCCAAGATTTGACTTGGGTCACAATCATTCATCAAACCAACTCACAGCCGTTAATCTAGGTATTGGAAATGGGGATTTGAGGACTTTGTCCTTCTCTCTTGTCACTTGTTGACAGACTTTTGAATAGTTTTAGTAAGAAAAAATATAAAATGGTAATAAAATAGCAGAATGCATGTAATTTGTTGGGTGTAATATAAAGACTTGTAAATTATAGCTGGATGGCTCCAACTTTAAAAAGAGATTGAGCCTTGCATTCTCTGGAAGTGCTAGCTGTGTGGACTGATTCTTCTGTTATGAGTTGTTAGCAGAACCATGAACTAAAATAAGTACATGCCAGTATGGCACAAGGAGTATGATTTCAGTCAAAACTTCGGTACAGAAACAGAAGAGACAGGAAGATACAGGCAGGTGTTCATAGAGGAACTTTGAGTTAACTTCTAGGTGCAAACTGTATCTTATAACAACTCAAGAATATAACATGGTGGACTTTTACAGTATTATCAAGCATCAGATGAACAGTCTGTGTTCATTGCCTTGCCACTATTAACTTATTTTTTTAGCCTTACCTGGGAATGAATGTCCTGCTTTGCTGGTTACTGTTGTCTAATTGGTTTCCATTATTTTTGCTCTCAATTGATATGATGTGGATAGGGCAAGACAACACAGACTGTAGCTGATAAATTTATTTAATCTAGAAGTCTTGCAGGATTATAAATTGCAAGCTCTTAATTAGGCGAAGCATGGGCCAGGATCCTAATGAGCTAGTATAACAGATAATACTTAAACTGACTCTAAATCAGAAAACTTTCAAGGTTACATGATTTAATTGGATCCTATAATTCAAGAATTCAGCTGATATCTTGATTACTGCTTTGACTAGTCATACAGTATAAAAATTTGAACGTCATTGCATAAATTGAGCTATGTAGGTTTTGTTTTTATTCAAATAATATCAAACTCTTGTGTTGAAATCGGGTCTTGAAGGGAGTTATGATAGCATTTTATAAAATACAGCATTGGAGGATAAAGAG
>WAAD01004403.1:186878-201629 GCA_013389945.1 Fregata magnificens
GAGTACTGTGTTCAGTTTTGGGCCCCTCAGTACAAGAAGGACACTGAGGTGCTGGAGCATGTCCAGAGAAGGGCAATGAAGCTGGTGAAGGGTCTAGAAAACAAGTCCTATGAGGAGCAGCTGAGGGAACTGGGGCTCTTTAGCTTGGAGAAGAGGAGGCTGAGGGGAGACCTTATCGCTCTCTACAACTACCTGAAGGGAGGTTGTAGTGAAGCGGGCCTTGGACTCTTCTCCCAAGAAACTAGCAATAGGACGAGAGGGAATGGCCTCAAGTTGCGTCAGGGGAGGTTTAGATTGGACATCAGGAAAAATTTCTCTACTGAAAGAGTGATTAGGCATTGGAACAGGCTGCCCAGAGAGGTGGTGGAGTCGTCAACCCTGGCGGTGTTCAAAAAAGGTGTAGACGTGGCACTCCAGGGCCTAGTTTAGGAGGCATGGTGGTGTTGGTTTGGCGGTTGTACTTGATGATCTTAAAGGTCTTTTCCAACCTTAATGAATGACTCTATATCAGCATAAAGCTCTTAAAGCTTTCTGCTTACATGAGAAGTTAGCAGTTACAGGTTTAACTTAAACATTAAAATCCAAAGTTGATAAATTGCTGTAATGCCACTTGCAGCTTTGCAAAACTTGGATCTTTAGAAACATCTCAGCTTGTTCACTGCTTAAAGCGTATGTGATCCTGTTTTTACAAATCTTGGGTCATTGGCACCAAGGCTATTTAACTTTTATTAAATGTGAAATGACTGAGTTAGTATTGACTGTAGTCTTTACCCTGAATCCTTAAAAGCAGGTAGAGCTGTTTCATGAAATGCAGCAGACAGCTATCCACCCCTTAAGGTTTATTGTTATTGTTGCGATTAATTCTTCTTCTTTACATCTTTAATTTATACAGTGTCTCATCACTACTCGAATTCTTTTGCTTTATTACTTTGTCTATCATGTTATGTAAATCAAAGAAGCCAAAGAAAGGTGAGCTGTTATTTTTTTTTTTGCCCTTTAACTAGTTTGCATTTTGCCAAGTTCCCACAGGGCGTCCTGTCTTCCAAGCCAAGTAATTGTGGAGATGTAAAATGTCCGTGATTTCCATGCAACCCCCCCACTCCAGACCTCTAGAGGGAAGATAAAGTGTAAAGTTGATCTTAAGAAAACCATATTTTTTTAAAGTTGTAATTGTGTGGATATTGCTGTGGATACTTGGCATGAGGAAATGGTGCATCAGTTAATGAATGTGTGAATGGCAATGCTCGTGGCATGTATCTTTAAAACCACATTGATTCAGGATGTTGATGATAATTGGCATGGTGCAAACTGACAATGTAGAAGCATGTGGTTTCTAGCCTTAGGAAAAAGTGATTCTTTGATAATATTGTAGTTAAAGCCTTAATCCACAAACATACTGCAGGCGTTTTCCTCCTATTGAAACACAGCATAAAGTGATTAAATAGCTTGGTGGGTTTTGTCCTGAGTGGTTTCATCCCAGATTTAGATATCTCTATCATGGGATGATATGAATTTTCCAAACTGGTTACCTTAAGTGAGGTTATGATGCAAAATAGAGACATTTTGAAGAATTCCCCTGCTGTAAATTGAGTTTGTGAAAAGCTTTTGGAAGCTATGGGGATGGAGCTGGATGAGATTTTGAGACTGAGAGGTGTCTGGGACTTCCCTCAAGCCCACTCAAAGACCAGTCCCTATTTTTTCTTTTTAACTGTTTTTCACTTAACAGCTTTCAAGCCATCACTTGAGAGAAAAGCTTTCTTAGATTGAGCTGGTTATTCTGTTCTCTTCAGTTGTGTGCTTTAAGCCAATGTGTATTGCAGCTTCCAGTTATGTATCTTCTTGCCAGTATCAACCCTACTTTCCTTTTGCTGCAAAAGTGGGGAAGCCTGAAACTTTAAAAGTTGTAGGAAGCTTTCTGGTAAGGGAGGGAAGGAAGTGGGCAAAACAAAGATGGTGGTAGGAAATGGGTGAGAGCCTGTGTTAGAGCGTCTCTATATTTGTCCTGTGGTTGTCTACGTTCCACGTTTCTCAAGATTATTAAGGAACTAGAGTCAAGATTATTCATCACTTCAGTAAAGGATAGAGTGGGAAACAATTAGGACAGTAAATAAATCTTGGTTTTACTGTTCTGTCAACTGTAGTGTGGGTGTTCCAGTGGAGTATCTGGTGTGTCTTATCCCAACAATGCTACCTATTAGTACTTTCCTAATGTCTGTGAAAAGACTATAAAACCAGTTAATGCCTTGTAAATCTTCTCCATTACTTTGAAACTTCTGGGGCTGATGGAAAGAACATGTCTTGTTGGTACTGTGTTGAGATTATAATTTTTTTGTCCGGAAGTGGTGTGCCAGGCTCTTGTCTGATGGGTTTTCCTGTGTTTTGATGCTTGAAACTCATTTTAAAATGTTTGTAGTTAGCATGTTGGTATTTCTTTGTACTCATATATAATATACGTACAGAAGAAATTTATGAACAGCATGGGTAGCATATAGTGGTAAACAAGTATCTAAAATGTCTTTAGGTAGGTGAGGTGTTGGGTTTGTTGTGGTTTTTTAACTCTTAAAGCTGCTGGCTTTCTGTGCTGTCAGAGGCAACAATGGAAAACTAATTATTCCAAAAAGGATCTCTTGAAGTAATGGTTATAGTGGAGTGGCGAGAAGATTACGTTGCCACCGGTCACACAATGCTCACTTTGTAGAGAAACCAGCTCGTGTTTTGGTACTGTCTTAGGGTTTAGAAGTGGAAATACGTCACTGTGGAATGAAATAGGTTGTTACATGAGGGCTGACCTGCAGTAATCAATGCTGTGTGTGCCCTGGCAGTAACCTGGTTAGTTATCCCATATGTGCAGACAGTTTGGAGAGTCCATGTGTATGTATTTCACAGATTCACTAATGCCTCAGGATCCTCTGCAGTAGCAATGGTTTCCTTTTTATCTGAGGCCTCAGAAGACCCACATTTATTATTTTCTGGCTTTGCTTCACTTTTTGTAAAATTACATTAACCCAACAGTTTAACAATTTCACAGCAAACCTTGGACTGTAGGACTTTGTTTTGAAGGTAGTGTGTGAAAGTGTATGAAAACTATTGCATGTGAAAATATTTTTATGGTCAGTCTTCAGAAAATGTAAGAATGCCTCTTGAACTTCTTTTGGAGAGGAATTTATTAATCTTGCTGAGTATTTTTCCAGCTGATATCATAGACCACAACTTTCTCATCCATAAGGAGTTCTATATGCACAGCCTGAATGTGGTTTTTAAGAACTTGCGTAGCAGGTTGCTCTGTAAGGAGCTATTGGTTGGAATAACCAAGTGCTTAGAATTTGATTGGAACTAGCACTTGGCTGGTCTTATGTAGCTTAACTTCCAGAATTCATGTTTTCCTTACGAAGGGAGCGCTGCTTCATGAGCACGCTATAGCTGAACAGCTTATATGCTTTCTGTTTTCTCGCCTGAATTTGAACAGACCCAGCAAATCACAGCCCTGTTATCCTCTAGTGTGTAGCACTGTAATGCAACAAATATGCCACAAGGTGGCTCAACAATATAGCACCTCAAGCATTTCTTAACAGCTTTTGGTTTACTTCACACCACAGTATTTCACTACAGTTTAGCACTAATGTGAAAACTTGTTCTGTGTAGTGCTGCAAAACCTGCTATCAAATTTCGAGGAACAATAAGTTACTTCAGTGCATCACTGTGGTCTGTATTGCACAAGTGTAGAGACCGCAAGGTGTCCTCTACATGCTCTTACAGTGTGGTATGACAGCAGACTTGTATTTCAGTCAGACTTCTTGGAATTGATTCATCTGAAGGCAATTTATTATTCACTTTTGAAGCTTTAACTGAAACTTTGTTCTTAAGCCCTTTAAAGTAGGGGCTGGTTTACTGTTTGTAGGGAGAGAAAATGGAAATAATAGTAATTTTATAATACTGAAATGTGAACTCTTGCCAAAAAAGTTAAAATACAAATGACCATGCAGCTGCAGAAAGAAACATGATACTTGGGATCCTAATCTTCTTAACATGCCTGGGACTAAAAAGTAACTATAAAAGTGTGACCTTGTTTTGAAATAAAACCGGGAAGTTCACAGAGAACAAGATGATCTTTCAGCCCACACAATTTCCAATTTGACCTAGTAAAACTGCTTGTTAATTCTGGCTTGGATACCAATAGGAATGCTAAAACAGAAATGGCAGTGGTGCATGAGCTAGAATGGATGCAGGTTCATCTCCTGTTGATAGCACCTTATGCTTCCTAATGCTGCTAGCGTGCGGCAGGGGGAGGTAGGTTTGCCACTGAGGGAAGAGAGGATGCTGAAGATTCAGGAAAAACTGAACATTTCCGGTATTAAGATGCAGATTTTACAGATCTTGTGAAAATACAGACTTATGCTGGGGAGTCCTGGGTTCCATTACCTCTCCTGCTTCTCCATGTTGTGACCACATCTTGTCAGCACATAAGTATATGATGATCTGACTGTCGCCAACTGCTGATCTTTCTGGGAATGCAGGCCAGGACAAGTCTGACTGAAAGAGATGGGTATCATACAATTACCCCCTAAATCTCGAACTATTCTGATCTGTAGTTGGTTGTTTTGCCTTCACATCTGTTAGACAATGAAACTAATATTTTCTTGTAGCTGTGGAAAATGAGCAGTGTAATGAAGTGATTATATCTTATATTGACTACCATATTAGGGGCTAAAACCCATGTGATTAAAATCAAGAGGAGAAGAGGAACAGCAAAGGCATCTTGGATACTGAAAGTGCTGTGCCATTATTCTAATATAAGATGATGACAGATATGTTTCACTAATCACACTGACGTGGCATGCTTAGAAGTAGTCAGAAACAAGTGCTTACTAATCTGTTCTAACTTCTGGTACTGAATGCACATGTAGTGTATATCTGGAGTTCATCCAGCAGTAGTGAGAAGTATTTTTAAATAAAGTCTTCCTGCTGTAGTCAGAACTTAAGTAAGATGAAGTTCACCTAATTCTTCTAGTTTAATTTTGCATCTGGAAATAAATAATAAATTTTTTGAACTATGAAAAGATTAAAAAATACTGTGAGGACTGCACAGAAGGTGGCAGAGCTCATGTAGCCCTGTACCAGCTTGCTGGCAGGTAGCTGCAGTACGTGCAGCCTGGAAGCTCAGGGTGGCTCAGGACAGCAGTCCCTCCCAGACAGTGTTATGGTAGTCTTTCTTCCCATCAGTAGGGTTTTGTCCAGGATGGTGCCTGCATTTAAAGAATGGTTGTGGTGCCTCAGCTGAATGCAGGCTGTACAAATTACTCTGGCACCCATGATGTTTGAATGGCCAAGAAACAGGGGTGGGCCTTAAAGGAACTGGAAGCTGAGAGCAGTTTTGTAGAACTGGAGCCCTTGAGGTAGAACTTGTTTGGTTAGACATGCATGCTTGTCTGTCCTTCGTAATGGGCTAGTTAACGTTGATCTCAAATAGCAGATCTTTGTAAGGGGAGGATCCAAGATGCTTAGTGCTACCTTTCGAAGCATAGACAAAAGCTCAGGAAGGGAAATTTGGTGAATACCAAACTGTACCACAGCTGCTTTGCTCATAGCTTTGTTCTGAGACCTTCCTTCTTGAACTAGCAGGTTTTTTTCTTTCACAGCCCTGTGCTCTTGAATCTCCTCTGCATAGCATACTGACTGAAGGATCTTTGCTGGAAGCAGGACCATGGTAAAGGAAAAGGGAAATGCTGTGTCTAGACTAAACCACAGCTCTTCCTCTGACGTGGCCAGTTCTACCCAACCCAAGCCTTTAATGGAGGGACTGGTGAGATGGTTAAAGGCTTAGGCTATTTTAGGTGCTCACTCAGGATGCAAGCAAGGAAAGTCAAGTCTTGTACTTGCCCCCACGTAACCACGTTTGTCCCACAAATGAGTGGGTCTTGTGTTACTGGCCCAGGCAAGAGCAAAATAGACTCTAATGGGGGTAAAGGGAAGTGGTCTCTCAGTGTAAGTTTACAAATTTGGCAGGAAGCTTCAGCTGAAACATATGAAAGGTAAATGGTTTTATATTTGAGTCTGATATGGTAGAAAGTGTTTCCTTCCCCACCCATCCAATGTGAAGTCTCTTTAGGTGAAAGTTGCTTGGCAATACTAACGGCTGCACATTTGACAAAGCCACAAATCGTTGTTTCTTCCTATTACAATACATAACAGCTAATATAATTCTAATATGGCTTTACTCCATGTAATTTAAACTAAAAAGTCATCCTTCTCTTCTACTCCCTCCCCTCCAATTTTTTTTCTCTTGGTTAGTAGCCACTATGGCCTCTGCATACAATCTTTGAACAGACTCCTGCTAGTTGGGTTACTTGAAATTCATCACAAGGCTGGATGAAAACATTAATGATGTTAATGTATCACTTTAATTCATTGATTTGCCGTGTATCAATATACTCCTTAATCGTTGCTTGGAGATTTTGGATTCAGAACCTAAAACTTTGAACAACACAGTTTCAAGATCTATAACTTCTAAGCACACTAGAATATTCTGCTGAAGGCCACTGGAATCTCCAGGCAAAAGGCAATATTGTTGTGCTGGCATTTTTATATTGTCCCCGTACCCCTCCTCTTACCGAGTAATATGCAAACATCTTCTCCAATGTTGCAGATGGAACAACCCAGAATTGGAGCCAGGTACAACCTCTTATTACTTGTAACTGGGGTAGACGGAAAATAATACTCCAATAAACAACTTATGACCAAAAATTTGTGTCATTTATGGAGAAAGGCCCTGGATCAGTGAGTACACAGTGTCTATCTCCTTGGGTGCCTTCATTCATTGTGCTTTAATTGCAAGTGAAAACATGTTTTTATTCTCACATTTAAGCAAGGTGTACATCTATATTTAGTAGTGCTATCAGGCTTTTTTGCGATAAGATATGTATGTGTGTAAATATTTGGGCATATATACATGCATGTACTATTTAGCTGTTTTTCTTTCATGAAGCAAAAACTTGAATGTGTTAGGGCCAGGATGGTGGTGGGGTTTATAAGGTGTGTCTAGTTTGTACGCTGGCTCCTGGAACAAGAAAGGAAATGCTTGAAGTCTTCTGGCAAAGTTATTTTAAAATGACTTCAGCTTTTCGTAACCACAGAGCCTCATACTTGTGTTCTCTGTTATAATAGAATAATTGCCTTTTTCTTTCTCTAATTAAGAGAAAATAGAAAATGCACCTCATGCACAGGCAACTGCTTAATCGTGCCTTCCTACCTTGTTACGGAAACCTAAAATCTTTCACCTCTGGTGAAATCACTTTTTTCTTTTTTCTTAGATTGAAGACCGAGAAAGGTGGCAGGAATGGTTGGAATCTGCTTTCTTCTAAAACTGAAATCGTCCTATTTGGGTTTTAGTTTACTCTGTGTTAGATTTGACTGGGGTTTTTTGTAGCTCCTAAACAGTCTTGATAGGTTCAAAGCTCATGTAAGTGTGGTAAGTATATTCTGTTGCAAGTATGTAGGAAGGAATATTTTTCCAGCCTCGACTCTGCTAAAAGAGAACAAGTCTTTTGGCAAAAAGAGAAAGGAAAAACTGGCATTGAAAAGAGCCAGTATTAAAATGATGAGACTTGAAAGGATGCTGTAGGAATGGGGATTCCCCTTCCCCTCCTGCAAGGAAGTGTTCACTATTTAGTAGTAAAGGGTGTTTCTCATTTTGGATAAGCAGGTTAACAGTAGTGTCCTGGTAGGAAAACCTAGCCAACTCGTGTGTTGCTGTTTTGTACAACGTTAACTTGTATCACCACTATATGTCTGTAATCAAATAGCAGATGTCTGTAGTCATTGTGCTTTCCTGAGATAGGTGGGGAGAAGAGGAGAAGCTAAAAAATCAGGCATATCACCTGGAGTACAAGGTCTCCTTATAAACCAGCTTGTTTCCATGTTCCCTGAAAAATATTTATCCAGTGATAAATACTTATGATGTATGATCTGATACAGCAGAGAGTTATGTTGTGTTATATCATCTTTTTCTGGCTGAAAGGGTAGTCCTCTGAAATAGTGCTCTTCTACTGCTGTGTGTTTAAAAATAAAATACAGAAAAGTGTGTCTGCAGGATCAGGTGGTTCTGTTTGGTCTCTAAAGACAAATTAAATATACTTCACTGTTTCAAAATAATGATGCTGTAGATGTGAAGCAGTTAACCTTACAAGCAAAAATGTTTTGCTTTACTGCTCCTGGTTGTAAGGTACCCCAAAAATTTAAAATACATGTGAAGTACAGATTTCTGTGCCAAGAACTAGAAGTAACCAGACTTCAGTTTTGACAAGGGTAGCTTGATTGTTTTTGTCTGTTTTGTTTTTTTAATGAAATATTTAAAATAAAATAACTCTCATCCATTTTTCTCCCATGGAAAACTCATAGCTTGCAGTTAACCAATTTCGTTAAGCTTTGAGTCAGGCTCTGGACATTAGCTGGGACCCTGACACATCTTGCATGTGACATTTCACTCACAAGTACCATGGGTGTTGGAAATTCTTTGTGTTTCTGCTATTTCATTCTGGGAAGAGAGGGTAAACAGTCTAACCTAGTTCTGGAGTAAACTATGGGAAATTACATATTTTTATTGGACAGTTTACCTTTAAACTTGTAATCCTACTTGACTGAGTTTGGGTAAAAAAATAAATCAAATCCTATTGATATTAGGGGATTGGCATCTTACAATTTCCTTTTTTTTGTCAATATGGACTTTTTGTTAGGATGGTGCTTTTTGTGTGCTTGAGACATGAAACGATATCAGATGGGTGTTAATTTTGACGTTTCTAACTGAGTTGTTCCACTACAAGGAATTCTTAGATGTACCTTGAAAAGAGGTGGCATCAGAAGGGCTTTGATGGGGATTGTGACTGGTTCTCTAATTCTCAAGTTTAAGTTTTATCAAAGTCTTGTTAATATAACAAAATAGGATAACTATAGTT
Source organism: Fregata magnificens (assembly GCA_013389945.1). NCBI lineage: Eukaryota > Metazoa > Chordata > Aves > Suliformes > Fregatidae > Fregata > Fregata magnificens. The sequence continues at coordinate 195,827 of WAAD01004403.1, forward strand.
TATGCTGGAATTTAAATCTTGCTGTCAAAGTTATACTTAGATTAAGTTATTCTCTTTGGTCTGGCTTCTTTAAGGGCAGAGGAAGAGAAGAATGATCCTTGGTACACCTATATAGGTAATTATATATAAATGTCTTAAGACATTTTGACTCCATTGAAAGAACATCAACTATCTGCCTACAGTTTATGAATCTTAATCTCTTAATCTATGTTAGGAAAACTGAAGTGCTGAAGGCTTCTATAAAAGATACTGTAATAAACTGTTTCTGTTGAAGGATTTTTCTTGTTTCCTCTAATGCAATAACTAGTTAAGATGATGTAACATGCAAATTACATTGACAACGATACTGTGAATAATGGGAAAGGAAAAGGAAGAACATAGATTCTGATTTTTGCCTACCTAAAAGCACAAATCTTCATGTATACTAGATAAAAGATGAAAAGGTAAGCTTGATAGATGGTATTTGCATCACTAACAAAGCAATGCCTGCAAACCTCTAGGTGATTTTTTTTGTGAAAGATTGATACCTTAATATCGTTTTAACAAAAAAGGCAATCTCAAATTTGTCTGTCAAAAATCAAGTCAGTTAAGAGTAATGATGCTAAATAATGGTTGTGGCTTACACTTGATCCCTGTAACATTTTAGTAAAGCAGGATAATGATTTATGTGTTACATCTATAAGTCAGAAATATACTATTCTGACTTGTGTAGACCAGCCTGCTTATCAGGAGAATGATTTGAGTACAAGCACCAGAGGAGTACAGGCTTATTGTATATCGCCAGTAAAAAATGATGGGTTGAACTCTAATAGAGTATTTTCTGTCTGGTATCACTTTGGCATCTGCGGTTGTCAAGCAGTAGCACATGCCGTTAGCACTTTGCACATTCCTATACATACTGTGTGTGACGTATGTATTGATGCACGAAGGAAATCACAGGTCTGTCCTCACATGTGGCTCGTAAGGAGGGGAGTTGGCTGCCACCATATCTGTCTGACAGCAGAAATTGGGGCTTGGGGCTTGCTGCCTCTGGTGCCTCTGGTGCATGGTTCAGCACAGTGTGGGAAGCAACTGTTGCTGCTGCTGCAGAACAAAGCAGTTCCTGAGCTCCAATAGCAGCAGCTAAGGAAGCCAACATGAGGAACACCTGGACTGCTGAGCAGAGGGATCTGTCAGGTGGATGTTTGCAGGGAGGACTTAGATTTCAGGTTTGAGAGAGAATAAGGAAAAGTAATGGTGGCAACTGACAGCAGTGGAGGAGATGAAAGAGCTGATCCTGTGAATAGGTGGATGTACTTTCTCCTAGCACAGCTTCCTGATGTGGCTGTATGTTCCTGAAGAGCTCAAAGAAAATTAAGACCCCAAGCTAGGAAATGTTGCTGAAAATAATGATGTTCAGACAGGATTTGGTCTGTGATGGTGGTGGAGGTGATGGAAGAGAGCAGTGGGACAGCAGTGTAAAACTAGCAGTTGCATGTACTTGATAAACATGAAGATTTAGAGGTCAAGTCTTGACTCTGGTAGCAGGTTGCAGTCCTGGGAACACCAAAGATTCTTTCGGAGTGGTCAGTATGAAAAGGGCAGCCAGCCTCAGGAGGAAGAATGGGTGAGAGTTGCTTGATTGACCATAATTCAAGAAAGATAGAAGTGAAGAGAGAACAGAAGAAAAATTCATTTTCAACCCAAAAGAATTATGAAGAAGACTGTAGACTGGAAGTAGTAGTCCTGGAAAAGATTGGTCTGGAATACTAAAGAGCTATTAAAAAATTGTCTTGCTTACCAGGAACAAAGATGAACTGATGTAGACTTTAGAGTAATTAGGATTCTAGAAGCTTTCCATAAGGAGCAGGGGTTTTCAGGGCTAGAATAAAAGGGTCCAGGCTGGCGTGCCTAGTGGAAAAGCTTTAAACTTGAAACTAGTGAACAGTTTGGGGATGATGCTGATACGAGTTGTACATCGGGCTACTTGGGTATAGCCCTCAGCAGTAATCTTTCCTAAGGAAAGCCCTCAGTCCTGGAATGCCTTCTGGTCACATGCTGCAAAACCTACTAACCCCAATTTCTGAGCCATGATCTTGTCTTCAAAATGTTGTATAATCTTCATGTCCCTACAGTCCATGTCTTAGCATGGTACGAAATGATTGCATAAATTCAGATTCAACAGAATGTGTTTAAGTTCTTTGGTTGAAGAAAGTTTTCAAAACCCGCAAAAAATTATAGGGATGGTTCTGGGATCTGTTATTGATCTCTAGCTATAATTTTAAATCTTCCATATTCATGAAACTCATTCTGACTAGGGAAGGATAGGAATTACAGGTTTGGCTGGCTATAAAGTGGTCACAAACCACTTATGCTTGTGGGGAGAAAGGAGGACATTCCTAACAATTACAGAAGTTCTGTAATGATCTTCCTCCTGTAGGAACCAGAAATAGTCTTCTACTTTTTCTTTAGTTGAAGCTATGGGGAAAGGATTTATTTTCTACTGCAGCACTAGAGAATGGTGTAATGTTGGGTGAGGTTTGCTGATGCTATTGATAAACCTTGTAGGGACCTGACTGAAGCTGTGAGCAAGGCATAAGAGTTGCCTGGATGCTTTGGAAACCAGGATGATGTTTTCCTTGCAATTGGGTTGGCAGACACCATAGCAGATTCTTTTTTCCGAAGTATGTATTTTCTCTGATCTGTATTCTCCAAAATAAGCTGGGAAATGATTCGTTCAAGATTGCCTGACATAAGGCCCCAGCAATATCAGTGTCCTATCTTATTATCACAGGAACAATTTGGGGAATTACACTCATGTTAACATGAGAAGGAAGGGAAGGAGGGTGCAAGTTAGCTGTTTTTGAGTGCCCTTCCAGAGTTGGTGTTGTTCATGCGATGACCGGCAATTTGATGCAACTTGAGTCTGTGACCCACATGGCTTCTTCCATTCTTTTCATGCAGTGACACGGTTTCAGCATCTTTAGGGTGTTCTCCTCTTTAATTTAGAAACCGAAATTCAAGGTGGCTTTCACTAACATTCAGGATTTTTATGGATAGTCTTCTCCCAGAATTTCTTTGCAGTTGCAACCCATCTTTCGCTGATTTCTGACCAAGATTAGCCAGCCTCTGCTTCTTGGGTTTTTTCCCTTCATTCTTTCCATTGAGAAGTGGGTCAGTTCCCTGATGCTCCTCTGGGTGTCTTTTGACTTGCCTGCATTAATAGGTAGTGCTGACTTGAGTTTTGTGCTGCTGGACCTCAGCCCATTCAGTTTTAAAGGTCCAATTCTTAGGATGTGTGTGTATGTGTTGTAACTCTTCCTCCAGCCTGTGAGAGAAGCAGCTCCACTTGCATTATGACTTGCAGAAAAGGATCAACAGATTAGGATAAACTTACCTGCTTCCATCCCTCCCAAGTACCCATCCAAACTTTAAGGTGACTGTGCTTACTGTGACAGCTGTCTTTGCCCATTGGTGCTGGATGAGAATTAGCAACTTCTTTCATGATACCTTGAGCAGACCTGTTGCTAGAGGGGAAGTTTCTTGTTTCCTAATTTGAGTTCACAAATGTGTCTGATTACTGAATGAGGTAGGATGGGAGGGAAGGAAAAGCAAAATACTTGCTTGTGGTCACAAACCCAAACAGCCCTGCTTTGGCTCCCTCTTCTCTGGTGGGTTTGGGCAGTGGTTCTCTCCTCCCTTCCTCATGAACTGACTCATTCCTAAGCCTCATCTTGCAGTGTGTGCCGCACTGGAAACTGCCCCCTGAAAAGATGAGATGGAAATTGTAAGCTACAGTAGAATTAAATGCTGTCAAGTAGCAGGGCTAGTCATGTTTTTTCTACAGTAGTTACTGTAAACCTAGTAATTAAGGTTGAGTAGTACAGATTCTTTATGAAGTCTCTTTACCTGACAATTTTTGTCAGGATTTGCTGTCTCTTTTTTTTAAAGTCTGTACTGAGCTACAAAAGTCTGATACTAATGACTGAGTCACTGAAGAGTTGGTTGTTTCTGTTTTGGAGCGTATGTGTAGGCTCTTGGTATTGCAATGTAACTTAAACTGTGGTCACTTAAAAGTGAAGTGTTTCATCGTTTGTACTGAGTATAATAGACTTCTACAAATAAACGCTTTTAAAAGAATTTATTCATCTGCTCAAGTGTTTGAGAATAGTAGTTCAGACAATACTCTTTTGTGAAGACTTATGTTATTAAATATGAATCTTATTTTGCTTGATTAGATGTGTGTGCTTCCTTCTCCCGAACATCTCCACCTTGGTGAAAATTTAACTAATAATATTTATATTAGTCTTTTATCAAGATGTGGGATCAGTAGCTTCAGAAACAATCCCTCTCTTTGTAAAACATGTTCTTTTATGTAGAGATAAAAAATAATTTGGTACGTATGTTTCTTTAAGACTTAAGTTTCCTTATTAAATATATTTTTTTTGCTTTCCAAGGCATAGGTGCATTTAAATTTCCATCTAAAGCTGTGTCTACAATCTGCATTTAGTCTTCTGGAAGCTGCTGCTGATTGTTTTTTTAATATTCTTAGCATACACCTTCAAAGCAGTCTAAGAGTTTAGTTAAATTTCATCAAGATATAGTAGTTCAGCAGATTAAGAGTTATGCCAGTGCTGGCTTCCACTTTTGATACTCAAACAATGGCTACTGTGTGAGCTGTGGTTTTTCTCCTCTCTTTATTCCAATTCCAGTGAGGAGATAGGCTTTATACTATTCATAGACTAGTTAGAATACTTGCTTAGGATTAGCAACATGGAAGTAATTTGCAAGCCTCTGTTCTCAAATGGTTCCATAGTAAACTCATTGGAAGAAAATTGTTCTCACTTCACCTTCACAGGATAGCCCAGTTTATTTCAGCTAGTGAATGTTTTAATATTTAATGTGCTTCCATTAACTTTTAAGTGCTGAAAGTTTTGCTCTGATGATAGTTTTGAAGCTGGCTGTGAAGCAAGCCTAAAGGAAAAAAAAAATCAGTTTTGTGAAACCTTTTGTGTGGGAGTAGGCATAAAATTATACAGAGCCTCTTTCCTGGAGATAAACAGGTACTGTTAATCGCTAATAAATTGTTAATAAATAATCAACTAATTAATAAACTTATTAACTTTTCTGAACATCAGTTTTTCAAGACATACCAAGCCTTGTCTGAAGGGAAGAAAGTTGGTGTGAGCACCTCCAGTATGTGAACCTTGGTGGTTTAGGGAGTCCTGGGAAGAAGAACAGGGAGGAATCAACTTCCTCTGGTGAAAGCTGAAGCTTCTTTATAACATTGCTTGGTGTGTGTGTGTGTTAGATGAGTTAATGCAACAGCCTGATATTCACCTTCTGAAATGACTTATGGCAGGCACCGTACAGTGTCAAAAAACGAAAAGAAAAAGTGGCAACCCCCTCACCGCCAAAGCCCAAGAAGTTCAAACTGGAAAATAAAAACATGTTGTATTTTTAATGTAGCAGCTACAGTTGTTTGACTAGTTCAGGCTATTCACTCCCCGAACAATTAGCAAGTGCCTTTCACTCTCAATTTTGTTCTCAAGGGAATTTTTCAAGCACCCCTTTATTGAAAAGCATTTCCTTCTAGCATTCGTTTCTGCCGCAGTGGCTTTACATTTAAAGGTAACTGTGTCCTTCCCATCTAGTCCAGTATGAAAGCTGAAATCTAGTGTGTATGGGTTTTTGGCTTATTCTCAGGAATCTCTAGCTGCCTTTGAAGGAACTAAACCTGGGATTTTAGGAATGATTTTTGCCTCCTCCCAACTGTGGCTAGCTTTTTCTTATTTTTACTCTCTGCTTCTCTTCTTTGTCTTAA
>WAAD01004403.1:214020-231140 GCA_013389945.1 Fregata magnificens
GAAAAAACACTGTATCCTTTTGCTATCGCCCAGATAATCCTTATCCTGCTTGGCTTCTTGCCACCAGGAAGCTCAGTCCATGTGGCATTGGAGCGCTTGATTAGCAAGAGCGGCCATGTGGAACAGAGGTATCAGGTCTAATGTCCAATTTCAATCAATAAGTACTTAAATGTTTTGAACATGAGTGCATTTATTATATAGTTAAGCATGTTCACCAACAGTTGGGTTTGCTTACAGAGGAAGGTAGGGACTGTCTGAATTAATAGTTCTGTTCATTCAATTAGCTTTTACCACAGAGTCCATGTATTTAATTTATTTACAATTATACTGTAGAACATATATTGTGTCTTTGAAAAAAAAAAAATCCTAGACTGTAAAAAAACCCCAAAAAAACCAACACCCTCCCCTCAAAAAACCACAACAACAATCCCCCTCCCATAAAAAACCCAAAACAAAACAAAAAAAATCCCACCAAACCTGAAAACTTGTGAAGCATATTTACTCTTGCTTAAAAATATCCAACAAAATGTAAAGCTGCTTCTGGGCATAATAAAAAGGTGTTGCAAAACATGAAATTCTGGCAAATGTTATCTTTGGAAAAACTGGTTAAAAGCATTGTATTCAAATCTTTGTAGACTGTGTCTTTTGACTTTCCTAATTGTTTCTCTAGATTTTTTTTGTCAGGACAATGTTTTGGAAGTTATAGGAAGAACTTGTTGTCTTAAGATTCCTATCATTTTTGTATTTTCGGTGAATTGAAGTGTAGCTTTATGTATTTAGGACTCAAGTACATAACATATCCCTGTTATGGGGAATAAGAGCATGTGTGTAGACTAAGCCCTTAAGAGTTGTTCCCTAACGTTCTCCTGTGACATTTCTCTCCTGTTACTATTTCTTCAGTTTCTCCTGAAGAAGAGATGATACAAATAGCCAAGTAAAGAGAGTAATTTAAAATGTAACATTTTGGTCCAAATATTGATATTCTTTCACAAGAGTTTGGCTTTGGGATTTCTGTTTGTTTGTTTTGAAGCTTCAATTGGATATTTCCTTTTCTATTCCATTGCAAAAGTATCAGGAAGTTTATTGCTGTGATAGGGGTTTTTTTAATTCTTATTTTATCGCTTCGTGGTGTAAAAAGAAATTTGAGCTGTCCGGAGCTCTGGGATGATGATGATCACACTTAGGCTTGCTGGGCTCTTGGCCACTCTGAATATTCACAGCTATGTGGAAAGTGTTGGGGGCCACCTTTTAAAGACCTCTGTTGTTGAAAATTGGGAAGTGTGAGAACCTTGAAATGAAAAGGTGGGAATTGCATAAACAAGTAGAGTTCCTGAAAAATCTATTTGTGCTTCAGTAGATGCCAGACCAGTAAAAACTGGACTCCCACCATGCTGACTGGGAGAGGCAATACCTAAGAGAGTAATGATCAGTTGCAACACAAGCTGTCTTGTCCTAGAACTTCAAATGTCTGGGAAGCAGAGTGGTTGCTTCCATGAGTTGCAGACCTTATCATTGCACGATCAGTGCTTTTCTTCCACCCAAGCAAATATTGCAACGCTGAGAGCTGTTAAAGCGCTGACATACCAATCAAGCATTCCTGACTGCATTTTCAAATTTCTAACCATGCAGACATTTAAGAAAATAGAAGTTGTCTTACTGTGCATTTTTTCTCTACTCCAATGGGACCATGCTTTGTTTCTGGCTTTGTGTTTCTCTAAGTAAATCCTATTTCAGACTAAATTGCTATGTCCATATGTAAAGCTGAGTATGAAAGAATGAAGTAAAACCCTTTTTCCCCTCTCTACACTCATTTACCTCGCCTTCATTAGGCTTTGGTCTCATGCAAACATGATAGCAGGTGTGATTTTTATTTTGGTTTCTCTCAAGTAACTGACCTTGCACCCTGTTAGGAAGCAATGTCTTGGGCTAAACTTAAAGTAACATAAACTCAGGCAGTGAGCAGCAGTGGTAGAAAGCCTGCTGAGCATTAGTGTGAGAGGCTTGTGCTACAGTGGTGAAAGCAGCTTTAAGCTCAGCAGCTGTACTAGGCTGCTGCAACAAAAAAGTACATGTAGCTCTGGGAGTGAGGTGGGTCCATTATTTCTGGTAGGATGTGTGTTGAGCTATGGTCATATGTTAAGGTGGCTTCCCTAGTTACAGTAATAGCCATGTTACTGCTTTTGTTTTGGTTTTCCTCTGTAGGATGTTAAAGGTAAAGATGGCATACTAAGATTTCAGATTTTCCTCCTGGTGTCGCTTCATAAAATTACTCATCTGTCTTAAACATAACAGACACTGCATTTCTTCCAAAACCATTTCTGTGCTTTATGGTTTGTTACAGTGCCAACTCTGAACTTTCAAATTTTGAGGTCAAAATTACTCTTTTGAGAGCGTGTCCTGCAGCTTAGTCCTGGGTTTCCTGGTTTCTTTGCTCTGTGCAACTAGGTTCTGTGTGTTTGGGTTTCCACTGGTTAGTGTTTGGGGTTAGTTTGCATTTGTTGCAGATTGAGGGGTTTCCCCCTGGGTCCGCTGCAGCAGTGTTAGTCACCTAATGGGGCTGATGGGTTAGTCTGAATACTTGAGGATGTACTCCAAAATGCTCATAGCTGCTGCTGATTGGAGCTGCAGTTACTATTTTGGAAAGGTGAAAGACCATCTGATACCAGTAGCTTTTTGAAAGCAGGAGGAAATAGGGATGGGCAAAACAATCATCTTGTGGGTTTTAAAACTGTTACGGATTTCCCATTACAAACACTATAAGTAGAAGTTTTCATTTTCTTGTGGGCTGTTGTCCATATGATTTGCATTTCTATGCTTAGACACATTCCTTCAATCGCTGTGGCTTCACTAGTGAGACAGAAAAATATAGCTAGGTTTCTCTCAAATTTAGAGTTCATAACTGGTTTGTTTTATATTCGTATACTGTAGACATTCATATTTGAAGAAAAAAAGTAATGTATTACAGCTTATAATATGCATTCAGAAAAGGCTTGTTCTTTAAAATTTTCAAAAGGCTCTCTGCTGATACTTTTCCTCTTTATAAAAACAGTTCTTCAGACACATCTGAAAACTAATAGTTGTTTTGAGTATCTGAATGTTTGAGCACACAGCCTGAGAGTTTAGGGGCATAATTGTTAATTTTTTCTAAAAAGCTATCAAGCACCTGACTGTCATCACTGAGAAATTTGTGGTAAGTATATTTGGAAATAACACATTAAGTGTTACAGGTTCTTGCAAACAGGAAAAAACCTTAGTATACTCGGTTTGATGGTGTAACTTGTTTTTCCCAAGCTATGTTGGGGTTGTTTTTGAGTGATAGACACAAGCTGTTTGATTATTGTAGAATATCATATGTTTTAGACTGAAGATTTTATATTTTTAAATATCAATACTTTAAAAAAAAAATCAGCAGTATTGCACTGATTACCTTACTGTTGTTGGCTTAAGTTAAGCCAAAACTCATAACTGGTTGCCTCTCTTAATGGTAAGGAGCAAATTTGAATTACACAAGTTTATTCTGTTCATGTTGGCTTTAGAGTGGTGCAGAGGTTTGTTCTTTAGACGAAGTGTCCATGCTGAGGTTTACAGTAGAATAGCTATAAATATTGATGATGTGAATAATGTTGTTTTGGATAAAGATAACTGGAGGAAGGAAGGAAGAAAAACTTGTTGCTGCTGTCCATAACTGCAGTTGCAGCTCTTAATATAACTTAATAGTTTACCAGTGGAATAGTGTGTGAGGTCAGATGGAGCTCAGACTAGGAAATAACAGAGTGATTCACTTTTCCAAAGCAACTTTGCTTTTCTTTTACTTTTAAACAACTCTTAATTGAAAAAAGACAGACCAATGTAATTAGAACGTTTTTGTTGTTGTTGCTAATGATAACTGTTCCTCCTGCTTAATTTTTTTGTTGTACTGCAGTAAATGTATTACAAAAACCCTTCAATTAAGTGGGGGATGTTTTAAAACAAAGAAAGATTTTTTTTTTTTTAACATTTATTGCCTTTTTGACTTTTTCTTTCGACCGCAGGAACAATAGGACACTTGTTTTCCTCTTCTTACTTGGCCAAAATACAAATCAAAATAGCAAAATAACTACTGCATTTGGAGGGTGGCAGCTTCCATAAATCAGCTAAATAACTTCAGAGTTCATAATTCTCCCTTTTTTTCAGTATGGAGAATTTTTTATGAACACTTTAATGCTTTACCTCGACTATTGCCTTGAAGACTTAAGACAAAATGGAGCACTGTTTTGTTTATAGTAGCTGCAAAAAATTACTGATTTCCTCTGTAAATCACTGGAAATGATTAAAAGTATGCATTTTTCAGCAAAAATAACATTACACTGTATTAGTCTCTTGGATTTTTTTTTTTTGAAGGAAGGCTGTTTTGGAGTGCTACAAACAAATGAATAATTCTTATCATGGATTGTTATTAAAATCATTTAGATGTTGCTTTAGTGGTGTGTGATCCCTACTCCAAAGGATCTGTCACCATACTCCAGCTTAAGTGTTGTGGTTTAACCCCAGCTAGCAACTAAGCACCACACAGCCGCTCGCTCCCCTCGGTGGGATGGGGGAGAGAATTGGAAGGGTAAAAGTGAGAGACCTCGTGGGTTGAGATAAAGACACTTTAATAGGGAAAGCAAAAGCTGCACACGCAAGCAAAGCAAACTAAGGAATTCATTCACTGCTTCCCATTGGTTCAGCCATCTCCAGGAAAGCAGGGCTCCATCATGGTTAATGGTTACTTGGGAAGACAAATGCCATAACTCTGAATGTGCCCCCCCTTCCTTCTTCTTCCTGCAGCTTTATATTCTGAGCATGACCTCATATGGTATGGAATATCCCTTTGGTCAGCTGTGGTCAGCTGTCCCAGCTGTGTCTCCTCCCAACTTCTTGTGCACCCCCAGCCTCCTTGCTGGTGGGGTGGTGTGAGAGGCAGAAAAGGCCCTGACTCTGTGTAAGCACTGCTCAGCAGTAACTAAAACATCCCTGTGTTATCAACACTGTTTCCAGCACAAATCCAAAACATAGCCCCATACTAGCTACTCTGGAGAACATTAGCTCTATCCCAGCCAAAACGAGCACAATAAGTCACTGAAATAGCATTAGCTTATAGTTATGCAAAAGTTTTTAAAATTTGATGAAGCAACGATTTATTGTGCAAGGCTACTAGTGGCACTGGTTCTGCATATTTTAATGGAAGTATAGGTTATTCAAACAAGGCTAAATGAAAATGGTCATAGTGCACTGTTGGTGATGTTACTGCAGAAAGACCCCTTTAAGAAAAAAAAATCCATGTCCTATGGCTGAATGTGTGCCTCTTCTCTCCACGCACTGTCCCCCAAACAAATTAATTGAACCAGTCAAAATTTAACTTCAGCGGAGCACAGCCGTGGTTTGTAGTTCAAAAGGAATTTAAAACTGCTATGAATGACCTTGATAATTGACACCATCTATAGTTTGAACTTCTATGAACTCACCTTTGTAGTGTTATTCCTAAGGGCATGGCACTAGCCTTACTGAATTTTGAATTTTATAAGTATAACCAACTTTGGTATTTCATATGATATGTGGAAAATTGTGGCATGATTTTTCTAAAGGAATGATGAAGTCTGAACACTTGGTATTTGTGACACATTGAAGTACAGAGCAGAACTATAAGCATGTAGCAAATGGACAGATATTTCATCATACACACCCATCATAGAAATATCAAAAAACCAGCACCTCCCTCAAACAGTGCATATGACAGTGGGTGTGTTGCATTTTTTTATGTTCTCAGGCTTTATTGCTAATCCATTTGCAAATGGGCAGGCACGAGGAGTATGAGAGATAACACAGTAGTCAGGCTCTCTTCCCTGCTGTGTCATCTGATGAAGTGGTGCTTTTTGAGTGACTGTGTCTCTTGTGGCTGGGAGTCAGGTTTGGGAGTCTGGTTGATATTAGCAGTTCCATTGTTTCAGAAAGTAGAGAGCTGGGCTGTTGGTGGACAGTTTCTTTAGGGATTTTGCAGCAGGATTTCTCACAATCCTTTGCGTGGTTTTGGGATTTCGTAACATTGCATGTTTGTAGGCAGTGTCATTTTTACCACCATACTGTGGGAATGTCTCTTCTCAAATGTTTGTACTATCCCCCTGCAATGGGAGCCCTTTCTTCTCCGTGTTATGGTCATAATACACTTGCAATGCTTGTGTTAGGTTTTTAATTCCTTTTCCCTCCTTCTGAAAAAGCACGCCATATACTTCTCCTGAAGTTCTAGGAATAGTAATAAGAACCTTATTCCTCCTCTTCTTGGTCTCTTTTACCTTGTTTCTTCATCCATCTAGTACTTTCTTCCACTTCTCTTTATTAGCAGAGAGGANCACTTTAATAGGGAAAGCAAAAGCTGCACACGCAAGCAAAGCAAACTAAGGAATTCATTCACTGCTTCCCATTGGTTCAGCCATCTCCAGGAAAGCAGGGCTCCATCATGGTTAATGGTTACTTGGGAAGACAAATGCCATAACTCTGAATGTGCCCCCCCTTCCTTCTTCTTCCTGCAGCTTTATATTCTGAGCATGACCTCATATGGTATGGAATATCCCTTTGGTCAGCTGTGGTCAGCTGTCCCAGCTGTGTCTCCTCCCAACTTCTTGTGCACCCCCAGCCTCCTTGCTGGTGGGGTGGTGTGAGAGGCAGAAAAGGCCCTGACTCTGTGTAAGCACTGCTCAGCAGTAACTAAAACATCCCTGTGTTATCAACACTGTTTCCAGCACAAATCCAAAACATAGCCCCATACTAGCTACTCTGGAGAACATTAGCTCTATCCCAGCCAAAACGAGCACAATAAGTCACTGAAATAGCATTAGCTTATAGTTATGCAAAAGTTTTTAAAATTTGATGAAGCAACGATTTATTGTGCAAGGCTACTAGTGGCACTGGTTCTGCATATTTTAATGGAAGTATAGGTTATTCAAACAAGGCTAAATGAAAATGGTCATAGTGCACTGTTGGTGATGTTACTGCAGAAAGACCCCTTTAAGAAAAAAAAATCCATGTCCTATGGCTGAATGTGTGCCTCTTCTCTCCACGCACTGTCCCCCAAACAAATTAATTGAACCAGTCAAAATTTAACTTCAGCGGAGCACAGCCGTGGTTTGTAGTTCAAAAGGAATTTAAAACTGCTATGAATGACCTTGATAATTGACACCATCTATAGTTTGAACTTCTATGAACTCACCTTTGTAGTGTTATTCCTAAGGGCATGGCACTAGCCTTACTGAATTTTGAATTTTATAAGTATAACCAACTTTGGTATTTCATATGATATGTGGAAAATTGTGGCATGATTTTTCTAAAGGAATGATGAAGTCTGAACACTTGGTATTTGTGACACATTGAAGTACAGAGCAGAACTATAAGCATGTAGCAAATGGACAGATATTTCATCATACACACCCATCATAGAAATATCAAAAAACCAGCACCTCCCTCAAACAGTGCATATGACAGTGGGTGTGTTGCATTTTTTTATGTTCTCAGGCTTTATTGCTAATCCATTTGCAAATGGGCAGGCACGAGGAGTATGAGAGATAACACAGTAGTCAGGCTCTCTTCCCTGCTGTGTCATCTGATGAAGTGGTGCTTTTTGAGTGACTGTGTCTCTTGTGGCTGGGAGTCAGGTTTGGGAGTCTGGTTGATATTAGCAGTTCCATTGTTTCAGAAAGTAGAGAGCTGGGCTGTTGGTGGACAGTTTCTTTAGGGATTTTGCAGCAGGATTTCTCACAATCCTTTGCGTGGTTTTGGGATTTCGTAACATTGCATGTTTGTAGGCAGTGTCATTTTTACCACCATACTGTGGGAATGTCTCTTCTCAAATGTTTGTACTATCCCCCTGCAATGGGAGCCCTTTCTTCTCCGTGTTATGGTCATAATACACTTGCAATGCTTGTGTTAGGTTTTTAATTCCTTTTCCCTCCTTCTGAAAAAGCACGCCATATACTTCTCCTGAAGTTCTAGGAATAGTAATAAGAACCTTATTCCTCCTCTTCTTGGTCTCTTTTACCTTGTTTCTTCATCCATCTAGTACTTTCTTCCACTTCTCTTTATTAGCAGAGAGGAGCTGGGGGAAGAGAGACTCCCCTTGTCTAGATTACGAACTCTCAGGTAGGATGTAACCTGGTTCTTGAATCCGGGAGCCCTGTGGAAGGGTGTTGGAACTGGCCATATCAAAGGGAGAGCATGAAGATGTCTTGCATTTGGGGTTGCTTTTACAGTCTTCTCTGAATGTGTCAATATAAATCCAAAACGAGCCTATTGCAAATGGAGTTTACCTGTGTAGAACAGTGCAAAATGAAGGAGATTTGGACTGTTAAACAGGCTATCTAATTCCACTTGTTTTCAGTTTTCTGTGTAAATGATCCTATTCTTTGCTTATGGATCAAGTCAAACTTGATACTTTTTTTTACTCTAGATGTTTGTGGCAAAGGACTCTAACTCTTGTTTATGTCTCAGTTTCTTCACTCCATTGGAAGAGGTTTTCTTTGATAGTATGTCAAAGCTTATTGAAGTTCTTGACATTTACTATATTAAATATAAAATATTGCATCCTAAAGTTGTCTGACTCTAGTTTATGTGACTTTTCTTTTGTCTGGGAATTTTACAGACATGTTGTAAGGCAGCTGCAGTTGGAAACCTGCTGCTGTGTCTTGGAAGCCAGCTGAAGTATCATTCTTTGTATGTGCTTTCAAACTACTATTTGGCTGAAGGCAGCATAGTGATTCTTCAAGTCTGATATGTCAGAGTGTGCTGATGAGGAACTGTTTTAACTGAGGTGGTTTATTTAATCAGTCTTGTTAAACTGTTTTGACTGTTGAAGCTGGTCTGACATATCTGTTCAGAGCCAGGTCTCATTGCAATCCTACTTAAAGGCAGTTTGTAGGCTATTTTCTTTTAAGACTGATGTTTTGGCCACAGACAAAGGGACCTACTTCTGTCTTCTGAGGTTTTGTTGATTTGTTGTAAACTGAATAGCAATAGCTGGGTATGTTACATTAGCAAAAGTAAGCTCTTAAATGTGACAACATTTCTAAAGTAGAAGAGCATATTGCCCCGAGGAGGGAACACAGTAACCAAGAACTCTGATCTGTATAGACCGTGTTTTTTCACCTTGCTTTTGTGGTTGACTTTGGGGCCTAGGGTACCAATAGCTACCTCAGTGATCAGATTGGGCTCTGGGTATGTTAATGCCTTGCTGGTTGCATGTGCTTACCGCCACCTGAGCTGGTATTGGGTTTTTTCAGTATTAAGGAGGACATGATTTAGACTGATAGTCTTGGGGTAAAACACTCAGCAAAATAGGATCAAGGTGACTATAAGCATTTCTTAAAAAAGGGAAGACCGTGCCCTCCAGTCCCCAACTTCATGGATCAGAGCAAGTCATACAGTTCATGCTGGTCCGTTCCTACTCAGATGCAAACCAGGAATGGATGTGGTTGGCAGCATGTAGCTCAAAGAAAAATCCGCTAACCCTAACAAAAATTGAGATTTGTTGCTAAACACCTAGTTCCGCTAATACTCCTTTCCTGGTTTGGTGATCCTGAATCTTGAAAGCTCTGTTTGTAGTATAAGTGGAAATCAATAGCTTTAATAATAGAATTCGTATGCATAATGCAGTCTCCTATGGATAAAGGTTTAAATCACTTAATAGAGCTTACTTAATATTTACTCCTTGACCTCATTAGGAAAAGATGGAAACTGTACTATCCTTACAAGCTGCAAACTCTTCAACACTTTGATCGTTGTTCTGATTGCCGTTCACTTTGACAGCTGCTGTACTGAAAAGAAAAGGAAAGGAAATGTGAAACCCTGGGGCCATGTGAGATACGGTATCACAGTGCAGGACAGCATGAGTCCGCATTGTGTGCGATTACCAGACAGTAAATCAGCTGTGCTGTGCTAGAGCCAGAAACCAGTAGCTTTCACACTTGCTGCCTGTTTCCCACTCATTGTAAAGCCCTGCCCTATCACTTGATAGACCTGGAAAGGAAGCGCAGAGGAAGCAAGTGCCACTGCTTGTTCAAAATGTTCCAGGGTGACTGGAAAGTTTGAGCAATGGCCTGGGTGAGAAGAACAAGACCTTATTGACAGGGTTCAATCCTAGTCAAGCCTGTTTCCCATTGACTTCCTAAGTAATCACAGCCTTTCTTTTTTTCATCTCCTTTGCACTCTGGATCTCCCACTTTCATCTCCTTTTTATTTTATATATTTATTTTAGTGGACTGAGCAACCAAGGAGAATTGGGAAGTTTTCTTCCCTCTGATCCACCTCTGCTAAAACCTGAAGGAATTGCTAATGAAAAATATGACAACTACATTAAAGGTAGCTGTCACCCGCCGCTTTGCCCCCATGTTTCTCCAGAGTTTCTGTTGCATATTCTTTGAATTTCTCCTTTCAATAGGGTCTTGTTCTTTTCATTTGATGTACAGGAATATATGCTGTTCCAGTGATGCCATGGCACACGTGGTTTGTCATGTTCCAGATTAAGTGGTGTCATAGACTGATGGCCATTGGGTTATGGCATTGTAAAGTTATGTGAACACACACGTGTACATGTAATGGGAGAAGTATGTAAGCTGAGACTTACTTTCTTGGTTTCAAGCTCTTCTAGACTGTGTAAGACTTTATGAAACGTTTATACCATGAAGTGACTCATTTTTCTAATGCTGCAGTTTTAAACATACAGCAGCATGCCCCTTGTACACTGCACCCTGCCATTTTACATAGACTTATGCATGATTTTACCATCAATGTACAAAGACCAAAAGCGGTGTCCACTGGCAGCCCTGCTGCTCTAGTGCATCTCAAATTTCTTACTTCAGTATGTTGTTCTCCTTAGGCTGTCTATGAAACAAGAAAAGTTCATTTAATCTGAGGTGAGAGAGGTTTTTCTCTGGAGAAATATGCTTTCAAAAAGAAGACCAAAGGGATGTCTGTTTAGTTTTGCACTTAAATTTCTCTGGCCATGATCATGGCAGAGCAGATCTACATAATAGATACCTATGCGTGCAAGCATAGGTGGCATCTCATGTTTTTGTGGTCTTTCTGTAGCAAGTCAATTGACTCTGGAATACTCTCACATATTAAAGGAACAACCAGTTGAAAAAGTGAGTGAAAAGATGCAGACTCTTTGGGCGTGGGTAATATTCACTGAATTGGTTAGTGAGCACTCTTCTGGAGGGGTAAACTTTGCTGGGTTTGTGATGGTGCATACAGATTTATAAGGATAACATGACTTATTATTTTTGGTAATCCTGGCAATAGTGATGCCAGGAAAATCATCTTTTTTCAGGAAAACATGCACCAGCATGTGTTTTGAAGTATTTGCTTTTAGGGAGTTTAATAATGAAAGTTTGACAGGGATTTAAAAGGAAGAAAAAAAAAAGAAAAAAAAAAACCAAAACAAAAGAACCCATACTCTCAACCCTCAATGATACATAAAATGTGAAAATAGCTTGTATTCTGTAGTGTAAATATAGGATGTGCTAGGGATGTTTTTGAAAACTCAGTTGGTCAGGCAGGCAGAATTGTTGCTGCCTTCAGAAGGCTTGTGGAAGGAGCATGTGTACAAGGGAGACGTGAGCGTGACACAGTGTTACAGAGGCGCGTTGGTTTGCAGAGTATGCCAAACTTGCATTAATTTTTCTAGAATGTTTTTCCTTCCCTATCTCCAAAAGAGTTCAAATTCAATAACTGTGGTTAGGATATTTTGGAAAGACGTCCCCAGGCACTTCATAATGGAACTTGGGAAGAGATTCAAGAGACGGGAGTTCTCAACCAGCATTTGTAAGCAAGTTATCTTAAAATATGCTGCTACTTAATCTAAAATTAACCAAAAAGCATCTATAGTATTTTTAGGTCAGTGTATAAATCTGGAGAAATCAAAGTGTATGCTTGTTACCCAGTCAACTCATTGCAAATTTTTTTTTCTTCCCTTTTTTGAGACCTTAAACAGTCCAAATCTCCCAGGCCCGTTCACTGTGTTTCTAACATTTTCCTATATCTTACTCTTCCCAGGATGGATCGTACTTGGCTGAGTTCCTGCTGGAAAAAGGCTACGAGGTGAGTGACTCTGTGACCGGCTGCGGGCTGATGGAGTCGTTTGGATGCTGCAGCTCCGGCTTCCTCTGCTTCTGTCCTTCTCTGTGTATGTTTTCCACTCCAGCCCCAGATAACAAATCAAAACTCCGGAGAGGAATGTGCAACATGGCCTGTAATCATGCCAGCTTATTGTACTATTTATCATCTAATGTCCACTGGTGGATTCCCTCTTCTCCTCAGGGTATAGCTGCTTTGCATGTTTCCCGCCAACTCAGATAAGCAGTGACCTGTGTGAGCCAAAACTGTAAGGAATTAGGGAATAATTTATGATGCAATGTACCACATAAAGAAATAAGAATCTCTTGTTTGTTCTCTTCCCCCCCGCCTCTCTCTCTCTCTCTCTCTCCACACTAAAGGCCCTTTTATTTTGGCAGTTATACTTCAGCAATGAAAACATTGCATTTTGCTTTCTCTGTTTAAAAAGAAAAAAGAAAAACCACCAACAAAAAAACCAAAACCCAAAAACAAACAAACAACCCCAAACCCCCAAAATATACTTTGGTAGTGTTACTTTCCACCCATTCTCTTGGATTAATTATATTCTTGCTTAGCACATGATTTTCATTTACCTTTTCCTTAAAATAAAGGGAGTCTGATTCCTTACTTCTTGCTGCATAATTTTCCCTGATAAAATCATCAGTTTTGTGGCCCAGCAAAGCAACAATCACATTATTCTGGTATGATTTGATGGTTTTGAACTGTTGTGGGCATATATGTGAGAATGTTTGCCTTCTCAGTCGTGAAAGATGCTTCCAAAATGTATGATAATGGAAGGAAAGGGGTGGTCAAATTAATGTCCCAACAATGTAGTATTTTCTGGGTTTTTACTAAAGGCTAATGCTCATTCTGATACTGGATTTTATTACTTCTGTTGTAATACTGCTTCATAGGTTAGTGAGAAGTCTCTTCTCAGCCAGTCTGTGCTTTCCATGCGTTTACACATGGTTAATCTTGCATTGCTTATTCCATCCCTTCTCCTGCTTTGTTGATAGATCTGCTTATTGGTGTTGGTTTTTCAGTGTTGTAAATGGATTATTTTTACTATTTCTCCATTCCATTTGGGAAGAGAGATGTCATTGTGGTTGCTTCTGCTAGTTTAAAGGCAAAAGCACATGCTCTCTCCTAGTCCACAATGAAATTGGGAACTGCTAACTGCAACTAAAATGAAATATAACCCTTTCCACAATAGAAAGGTTACAATAATTGGATAGAGGGGGTTTTCTTCTGTTCGTCAACTCTCCATCTGTTTCTTGGAATTCTTTCCTGTGTTCCCAGTTAGAGACCTCTGTTCCTGAATAACTGAACACAAGAGTACACATGGTAACTGATTGCCTCCCTAACTAAGGTGGTTCATTTGACTTTTTTTTTAATTTCGATCTATTTAAAGATCAAGCCCCATTGAGAAAAATCCACTGATCTTACATTCTTAACTAGATTAACCAGTTTGCACACATTTCGGCTTGTCACAAAGTTTGCATGTCACCTGTCCCATGCAGACAAAGGTACTTTTCATCAGGTTTTTTTACAGTAATATTGCTGTCATGGATTAAGCATTTGGCAGGTTTTCTTTCTCTTGTATGTGCATACCAGAAAAAGGAGTGGGAGAAAAAAAAAAGAAAAAAAAGCTGGATTTGCGTGTTTTCTTATCATCACTGGATGCAACAGGCTCTCTGGATTTGTTTGCTTGCTGAAACTTTTTGAAGTCCTGGGGTGATTGCATTTAGCACGTCTCATTGGTCAAATGTTGGTATCACAGTCATTCAGCTGACACAAAGCTCTTGCAAGCACAATCTTTCATCAAGCTTTGAGCTGGCAAGATTTGACTTATTGATCAATCATTTGCGTGAACTTGAATTTCAGCAGGACTTCAGAGATAGATAATTGAAAGCTCAAGAAGTCTTTCACCAGGACTTTAAGCCAAAATATTTAATTTTGCTAGAAGAGCTGTAGAGCACTTCAGTTAGCTTCCTTTAGAATAATTTGATGCTTTAAAATTGCAAAGTTTGATTTTTTTTTTTTACTCAGCAAAACAGGTGTTCATTTGAGTACTCAAAATATTTCCAGCGTCTTTTGCAAAAGTGAAGTTATTATGGAAGTATTTTTTTGAAAGTGTTTCTCTGTAAACCTTATGTCCCTATAAATTATCCACACATTCTATAAATAATTATTTTGATAGGGCTTTTAACTACATAACTTTGAAAATTTATCTTCATAAATTCATTATTTGATGGAAATTTCTTTTGGGGGACCATGTTTCTCAGTTCCCCATTGATCCTCAAAATGCAAATATTTTACTCAGTTGTGGAAAGTTTAGCGTTTGGATTGTAGAACAAGGTAAGTTGTGAGCCTGTTACCTAGCTGGGCACACAAATTTGACTTGCAAGTTGTAAAGATGAAGCTATTCAGCTATTATTAGAGATTTTGCCACCAAAATGTCATTCTTAAAGCAGCAAACTGGTCTCACTCTGTGGTTGTGCATACCGTTTTACTCAGTGAAGTTTCAGACTTAAGGTGGAATAAAAAATGTTTTCTGTGTCAATAACCGTAGCTTGTGTTGTGTGTAAAACAAAAATCCCCAAACAAACCAAAACCCCAAACACTGCCTGTTCCTGCTGGTATATTCTCGCAGGTATAAGTTAACATGAAGTGGGAGAGTAAAGCAATGGCCCAACCCAACCAAGTGTAGGATGCATCAAAGTGTAAGAGATCACTATCAGAAATAAAGGGCAGGGAGAAGTGGAGGACAGTCAGATGCTGAAGCTTAATTTCACTTGTGCAAGCACAACTTCTGCAGCTGGTAACCTAAGCTAACGTGAATTTTGGCAGCAGGCATAGGGCTATCTTACATAAGGAGGAAACGGGATCAGTGTTTGAACAATTTCTCTAATGTATTAGACACAAATGGGCTTTTCTTTAATGTTAGTCAGAACCAGTGGGTTTTTTTCACAGACTTATTTATTGTGGCTGGTTAAAGGAAATTCCCAACTTGTGTTTCAGCCTTAGGCTTGCCTGCATGTCTCATAACGCACCGGAGAACACTGACTCATGAGGCCTACAAAACAGCACTGACTGTTCTGGCTGTTCTTCCAACACCCCAGAACGTGAATAACAGCTGTTTTCTAAAATGTATTTGGGCCTTCCAGCTGCTGCCCCTTCTTTCCCTTTCCCCTTGTATTTTTCTTCCCTTCTCTCCTCTCTGCCCCCTCTCACCTTTCCCTAGCTCCATCTCCTGCTGCCGCTTTTTCCATGCCCATCATCTCTGGCTCTAGAAAGACTTCTCTGCAATTAGGGAGAAGTGGTTATCTTGGGATTCACATATTGCTTCTCCATCTCCAGTAACATTGGTGAGTCTCACTCACTAGGAGATGGTGCTCTAGGGCAATTCAGTGTGTTTTCTGTACTGTGTGTGATGCTTGGGCTGCTAATGGTGTCAACAAGGGAGAAGGTGAAACCACTCAAGGGTACTAAAATAAATATGACAGCATCAGAGCTCATCTCTGAGTATTTTGTTACAATTTGGATAACTGTCTGCCTTTAGGAATAGAGACAAGCTCTGATTACCTGATATAAGGGTTAGGCCCATATATATGAAGAGTGATGATGATGATGAACACTTTCCTCTTAATGTTTACCACTTTCCTTTTGTATTTTTCCTTGTTCAATCCCCAGGTGCATGGTATCGTTCGTCGGTCTAGTTCTTTTAATACAGGCCGGATTGAACATCTCTATAAGAACCCACAGGCTCACATTGAAGGAAGTAAGACTTTGTTTTTATGTTTAAGGTTTTTTTTTTTTTTTTAGTTTGTGGTGTGTGTTTGGTGGAGAAGGGTCCCTGGGAGCAGGAAGGGAATCCCAGTTTTGTCTACCTAAATGTTATTAACGAGTAGTTATTTTTAAGCTGTGCTTGATTTAGGATTGGTTATTTAAAACAAAAAACAAACAAATAAAAACCCTTGATAGCAAGCTTCCCTTTTCTCCGCTTGTGTTAGCTAGCTGCTCTATCTCAGAAAGAAAAGTGATGATTTTTCTCTAATGAAAATGTGACACAAACTATAGATACTCTTGTGTGTGTGAGTTACCAAGAGGGGAAAATAAGAGACGGGCCCAGGAAGGCACCTCCTGTTGTGTAGAAATGCTGACACAGTTCACACATAGCTAGGCAGTAGCAATTAGAAAATGGTTGGACCTGCAAAAATCTGTGTGAGGTTGAAAACTATCAGAATAGTAAAATGGGGGTTTTTTTGAGACAGTTATCTTAAGCACTCCGCTTCTGTTTCCTCACGAGCTTCTTAGTGCCTGATGGAGGTGAAGGTTTGGGGGCAGACTGTGTGACAGCATGAATAAGACGTGATCAACTCTTACTGATGGCAGGAAGAATGAATCTTTGGACCTTCTGAATTTCTGCACCCAAGGAAACGATTAACTGTTTTTCCTGAAGGAAAGGCATTACTCTTGGAAATTTGCTGACAATTTACTGTATTTTCTGTTACCGATGATAATTTAGAAAGCTGAAGTTTTTACCTTTAGTGTACACTTTGCAAAAATTGTTTGAGTGTTTTACCTTAAAGAAGGTTAACTGGTCACTTAACAAGAATAGGCTCAAATGTTGGATGGCTCCAGTTCAGCAGGAGGATTGAGCATTTTAACAAGCCTATAGTTCTCTACACTGTGCATATTTTGTAGAGTTGTGCAGACTGACACTGTCCTAAATAGTCCGATTTAAGGTATTATTAACACTAAATATCTCCTATGCCATAAATAAATCTCATGTCTTGAAGTCTCCTTCCCACCATGGTTAAACAGAGACTAATTTTATCAAATTATAATATATAATGCAACTTTTAGATTTCACTTGATCTTTGCTTGTAATTTTTAAAAAATATTTAATTTCTGTACATTGCTCCTTAAAATATCTGATGGAGAGAGGGGTATAATTGAATAAAATATCTTAGAATCATAGAATCATTAAGGTTGGA
>WAAD01004404.1:7835-19152 GCA_013389945.1 Fregata magnificens
GTGAGGTGAGGGGCAGCCGGCGGGCACCCCGCCCCGGGGAGGGGGGCGCTGAGGGGATGGGTGCTGGCGCCCGGGGCGGCTGGTGCCGGGGGCAGAGGGAAGGCTTCTCCGGAGGTGACCGAAGAAGAGCTTCGGTCGGAAGAGCTCGGCCCTTGTGAAGGTACCGGCTCTTAGCGAGAGGCCTGCTTGGGGGCGTCCCCTTCCTGTGGGCTTGCCGCCGCCGTCCGTCTGGAGATGGCCGGTGTGCGGCCAGTTCGCCGTGGAGACGTGTGTGCTCAGCGTTAGCCCGGAATGGCCCTCTCATGGGGCAATAAACGCCGGTTTTGGGAGGGGAAGAAAAACAAAAGAGCCATGTTGGTTTAGTATGGCAATGTTATAGTACTTATTTTGGCTTCCTCGTGTGCTTACAAAAATGTCCCGAATATTAAGCACCTGTTTGTACGCCAACTTTTTAATACGTCGCCCGAGGTTACCAACTGACGTGATTAAAATTGACGTTAAATTAAAATGGTGGAGATGTGTCGGACCGTTTCTGCAACACGCACTCAGAACGCAGGGACGAAAGCAGGGAGTACTCCCTTGTGTGGGAAAACGTCGTGTGTCGGGTAGAAAACATAAACGTTTTATGAAAGATAATTAACTGACTTTATCACGGGCGGGTTTTGAAGCCTATTTTACATCATCGCCTCCAGTAAAAACAGATGTGGATTCTGCAAGACTCGGTTTTCAGAGCGGTTGAGCTCCACCGGTTTCTGCTGACTGCAGTTGGGAGTTAATGTTGCTCCCTTGTTCTAAAATCTAAATCCGAATTTTTTTTCCGCATGCTGTTCCCTGCTGGGTGAAACTAGAGGTTTTTCATGTTATTTGCATGAGAAAAAAGCATGGTTTTCAGCTTTAAGGCGTAATAGTAGAGCAAAGATTAAAACAAACAAAAAACCCTTCCAGAGCAGTCCAAATAAAATAATTCCGTATCTTTGACTTAGATATTTATTTACTTAGTATAAATGTCTCCATCTGATTTTTAATTAAAGGTATAATATTTGTAACTGAAAGACTCCCTCAAATTACTTTTTCTCACTAGTTGTTATGCTGTTGTTGATTTGTACAAAATAGTTTACAAACAAAAACAAAAACCCAAAACACCCTAGGCAAGAGGGTGTGCAGAAGGGTGTGAAAATAATATTGGAGAGGAGATTAGAAGTAGTGAGTAAGCGAAAACGTGAACAGAGATGTGGGCAGGGGTTATGCAGTTTTCAGGGTGAGAACAAAGAACCTGAATTTGATGCGGTAAAAGGATGAGAAACCAAGAATTAGTCCTGAAATGGGATTGACCTGGAATATGTTTTTGGTGGCATTTTGAGTACAGTGCTGCAGAGGGGGAGGTATGAGGAAGTGAGAGGTAGAAATCATGTATGATAAGGGAATAGCTGCTAGAGTGACAACAATGGAAGTTGATCAGTGATCCATCTAAGAAAAGACAGTATGTTAATTATATTATTAGCAGAAGTCAAAATAAGATACGGACTGAAAAAAGCAGCAATCACGTGTTCACTTCCTCTCTTACATATAGGACAGTCTATATGTGTTATCTTTCCAGCAATATTAAATTAACACAAAAGAGGAGATTAATAAGGTCATAACTATAGACCATTTATAGACTTCCACTGCAGAAGACAGTAAGACTTTCAAAGCTCAAATGTTAGCAGTATGGAGGTAAAGCAAAGCAGATGGAGATAAATCCACCTTTCACCATACAATATCACTCTCAACATCAAGGTGAGGTGAGGGCACGGGTGAAAGAAATAATCTGCAGTAAATTCCTAGTAAAAGGAAGGTTAAATATACTGGTAGGGGGCCTTTAAAACCCTTGAACACATGGTATGGTCCTGATCAGTCACAGTTATGATCACATCTTACTAACCACATTTTAAAAGCCCTTCTAGACTAACGTGGAGTTCCCTTATAGTAGATTTTATGGAGAAATCCATAGTGCTTTTTCTTTTTGGCTAAGAGGCCACCTTACAACCTTGAGATTGACAATGAAGCTCAGATAATGACTGCTCTTGTTTTGTTCTCTGGATTCTAAAGTGTCGAGTATTTCTGTGTGAAAAGTGTATTCAAAGGTGAAGATCTTATGAACTGCATATAATTCACCAATGAATTCCCCAGCAGGTTTTTTGATTCTTTTGAAGTATGCCAGAGGAAACTGAAGTTTGCCCTCCCTGAGCTATCTGGTTTGTATTCATCTCATATGACCTCATTCACAGAGGAAATACATTCCTGGCACAAGGGAATTGTTTACTATAAAACTGTTTTCTCAATGACTGTGGAACTGGAAATTGAATGCTAACGTAAACAGCATTGCTCTGCAGTCCAAACTGCAGTTGTACATAAAGCAATACTTAATCTGACCTTCATAAATAACATCACGAAGTGTATAATTTTAAAAAGCAAGCTGACCAATGTCTGTATATACCCTGAAGACTGGGAGGGAAAATGAATGGATAAAACATGCTCATTGCTTTGCTAATTAATCTTTAGAAGAAGCTTCAATACAACAGTGGTGTGTGTAGAGAAGGAGAGGGAATACAATACAACAAGGTGAAAGGAGCCAAACTATAAGAGCTGTTGCAGCTGTGGTTTTCTGCTTCCTCAATTTTGTTAATTTAAATCTTTCAACAGACTTTTGCAATAACAATATTGTGTGTTGAGATATTCAGTATGAACCAAAGTGTGGCAACTAAAGAATCAAAGTAGTCATTTAAACATGGAAACAAATTTGTCAATTGGTAATACTACAGCACAAATGGCTGATATTAGGAGTGTCCTTTTGATCTTAAAAGATAAATGCTTTTAAAACATACCACGTACACGTAAAAGAAATATGGCTTGTTTTAAGATGCCTTCGAGAGAAGGAATAAAGTTTTAGAAGAGCAGGTAGCAAGGTTGCAGCCTCTGGAGTCACTTGTATCGTGCCTGACTACTCACCTGCTGGATTTTCTGGTTGTGTCGTCTGCATATTGGGAAGTGTGGGGGAAATACCAGGATCTATAGGCTACACTGTGATAAAGCTGGAGACTTCTTGATGTGATTTCCATCCAGCCTGTCCTACTGCATTTAGAAAAAGAAATAGCAGTGAAAGAGTGACTTCCATGGCCAAGGAAAACAACTTTTTCCTTCTATCCTTCCAAATTAACTTGCTTTCTTTTCCAGCCTTCCCCCTCTTTTTCTAGCGAGCATAGGTGTGACATCCAACAGCCCTCTTAAGAAATGACCATTAATGGTTACAAGAGATAAGAGCCATGTTAGTCACTCTGGGATTCCAGTGAAGCTCCAGGTTTTAAAATGGTGGCAGCCTAAACAGCTGGTTCCCATCAACCAACTTTCTTGATCCCTAATGTCTTGGGGAAGAATAGCTAATAGGAACATAAGAGCTGCTGTACTTGATCAGAAAAGGATCTATCTAACATACTGTCTGTCCCTGACGGTTGTCCGTAGAGGATGCTTGGGAAAGAGGAAAGAAATTATGGCCTGTATATGGTGGTGACTAAAGTAGTGTGACTGAAATATATGTCACACCCAGTTGTCTGCTGGGCTGTGCTTCCTAAAACAAAAAAACAGGCCCCCTGTAGCTGGACAACAGCTTGCGTACTGGTCATCATGCTGGGCAGAGATCATAGAGTTGTCCTGGTATTGCAGGGTGAAATGGCTCCCAGAGCGCAGCCCAGGCCAGAACTGTCTAGGTACCCTCTCTCTCTGCTGGAGAGCCGTCAGGCTGATCTTGTGGGTATTCCTAGAAGGAGAGTTTTGGTGCTGCCCTACTCAGCGTATCATCCAGGAGGTGCTTGCTTGCAGCAGGAACAGATCCCAGTGCTCTCACAGCCTCCACCTATTCCAGGTACCCTTATCGTGATGAACTTGGGCAGGGCTGATGGCCCAGGGGCTTCTGCAGAATCGCTCCCCAAGGTTGCCAGCACACAGGCAGGTGGTGGTTGTAGGCACCCCAGGCTCAGGTCAAACCAAGGCTGCCTGCTGGGAGCAGAGGAGGTGTTGGTGGCTGATTGTGTGGTACAAAAGCAGGTGATGTACACATGTATAGGCCAGCCACCAGGCTAGTTTCCCAGGGCTTCTGCAGCTGGTTTGGGATGAATGCACTGGAAACAAGAATGCTGAAACCTGTTTAAATCAGGTTTTTGTCTTCACACTGTTCTTTAAGCTTATTTAACTGTTTAATGTGTTTGCCGTAGTTGTTTAAAAAAAAAGGTAAAACCATATCCAAAATTAACCACTCATAAATTGTGAACCATTATGTTAATAATTAATTTATTCTTTATGCTGAAGAAATAACTGTACTGATATTTTGCATATTGAGCAAGAGATCTATTGAAATAAAATTAATGAGAAGGAAATCTCTACTGTCTAACTTAAAAAAGCATAAATTAAACTTGGCACCAAGGTGATCTTGAATGTCATTTAGTATCTGTGTTTCTTTTCATTTGGTACACCTACTTATACCAGACTTCACACTGGAACAACTTTCTGTTCACACTTGGACGTAAGAGGCTCCTTTAGCTTGCTAAGTATTCTTAGGGATGCTGTGGATTGTGGATTGGAGGAGAAGGCTGAGTGGCTTCCCTCTCCTTGGGTGGCATGGAAGCATGGCACTGAAGCAAGTACTGCTGAAAGCAGGCAGGAATGGGCACCCGAGGGAACAGGCTATGGCTGTCCTTTGCACTGGAAGGCTCAGTGCTAAAACTTTTAAGTATCTAAGAAGTGAACATAGGCTTTTCGCACAGGGACATCCACTTTGTCTCTTAACATAAAAGCACCCATTCTCAATTGTTCTTATTGCCTCAAAAATTGTATTTAAGCAGGCGATTACAATGGAAGTTCATGTTACAAGACAGCTCGTGTGACATTATCAATAACAACAGTTGTCTGACCGGATAAAGCCACAGAGACATGAAGTGTGTGTTTGCCTGACCCCGAAGCCTTGACAGGCTGTACAACACCCCCATCGCCTCGCTGCCTATCCAACCCTATTGCACCCAGCCCCTGGGAACCTACTATTGGGCCACCATGATTGAACATGTACAAGAAAATGCATTCTACAAGTAGAGGCGACACACTTGTGAGTTTGAAAATGTAGCTCCACCAAAATCTCCTTCCTCTCAGGTGTAGTAAGTATGCTTTTCTCCACTACTTACTATACCTTGAATGCTGGGTAAGAGGATGTTTTGATTCCTAATAAAAAGCGATTGTTTTTCTAATAGCAGACATGCTCTAGTCTTTATTGCAGAAAGCTTAGTCCTTGTGTTTTGAAGGTCTTCATCCTAAAATTGGTCTGTAGAGCCATTCGTACAATAACAGTATTTCAAGATGTGACATGTCAGTCTTTTCTGGAGTTGCTTTGGCTTTCCACGCCTTCCCCCTGCAACCTTCCACTTCTCAGCGCTGCGGTAGAGCCTTTCCTCCTTTGCCAGTGAACTTGGATGACATAACTCCTCCATCCTGGTGGCAGCTGCTGCCCCCTTTCCCCGGTGTACGAGGGAAGAGCTGAACTGCTGAGGGTGTAAAGCAAGGGCCAGCTGTCCGGAGGGAGCGAAGAAGTTGTGCTTTGACAGGGAATCCTACACTTCAGGGGGATGGAGGAGGAGAAGACAGCAGTGCTGTGCTTACTGTGGGGTGGCATCTACCTCCCGCTGGGAAACTGGATAAGGAGAGAAAGGGGGGAGTCTCGCAGACCTAAGCAATCCCACTGACCCCTTGTTTAACAAACCTGCAGTGCATGTGGATATTGTAATACTTTTTTTCCTGGGAACACTAAGGTGAAGATTACCGTGATTTCACCTACCCTTGCTCCGTACCTATCTAGGAAATGCACAGCTGCTGCAGCTTGCAGCTACCATCTCTCAGCTCATGTCTGATACAGCAACGAAGAGAGCTTTAATACAGAATTTCACCTGTGGAGAAATTAGCTCCTTGGTCACTATACATTTTTAGGTTTTCAGACAGTAATTCTAGGTGGACAGCTGAGGGAGGAAGCCTTTCCTGGCTGTTTTCAGTTCAGTCCTTCAGGAATTACCAGTGAAGCTATCACATTGCTTGAGCAATGTTTGTATCATGTTTTGCCTTTCCTCAGAGGCAGTCTTTCCCTATTTCTATCATTATTACCTTCCTGGATACGTATTTTCATGAATGCTTTCACTTTTTAGCCAGATAGGGAACAGTTTTGTAATTATACTTCAGCAACTTCTGGCCTATTTCTTTTGCTTTACCTGATTTCTGCTCAGCAATTTGGTGGTGAAGTTGCTCCCACCCAAGCCCCTATTGCTGATTTTCCAAAATAGGTATAATTTGATGCTTTATATTGTGCCTTTGGAAACACATACCTCTAGGTAATCTTTGAAGATTGACAGGTCCTAACTTTTGTGAGTTTGCTCTGCTTTAGGATTAAGCTACCGGTTATACCACCCCAAGTCATTCAGTCAAGCCGTGTCTGTTCATATGACTCAATCTTATTACAGAAGGTCAAGTTAATGATGTGCAGTTTTGGTAGGCCTCTGGTTTCTCACAAACTTACCTTTTGTAGGCAATCTTCTTAGGTAGTTCCTGTGCTTGTAAAGCTACCGAATTGCTCTCCAGATCTTCTTCGTGCCTCTTGTTGACAGCAGTTCATGTTTCTAGAGCTGCTTGCCCTACCCCACGTTGCTGTGTGGGAGAGCTTTGTACTCTCCCATTGCTCTTCGTTTTCTTGCTGCACTCTTAAAAATACTGGAAGAACTGAAATTACCTCCTCCAGGTTCGTGCCAGGTTCTCTTTCAAAGCAATTCAGAGAACTTCGTTTGCTCAATCTTTTAACAAGAATTAAGTCTGTTTCCAGTTCCAGGTAACACACGGGATATACGCAGCACTGGCAAGAGGCTGGTGTTTATTTCCTGGATGCAATTACAGAACATCTGCCCTTGTTATCAATTCCTGATAAATTATCTTTGGCATGCACTGCAAAGAAGTGGCTGTTAGGCAATGGAAATTTAGAAGATCTCTTGTACGTAGCTCATTTCTCCTCTATCCGCCTCAAAACAGCTTGCTGAAACAAGGAAACTTCCACTTTCAGCCATTTCTCCCCCTTGCATTGCTATCAAATACTTTGGAGCTCCTTGTGCTGCTGCAACTCTGTAACCATCCTCTAACAGTGCAGCCCATTGCCATCCTGCTGTCAGCCAGGGAAAGGACAGCACATACAGATGGACCCTGTCGCTTTGAAGGGAGAAAGGGAAATCAGAGAGGCTCTGTCAGCTTTTGCTTTACTGCAAATAGGCTTGCTTTGGTAGAAAAGCTGGAGAAATATAGGAACATAAAGAGCTTTGAAGTAGCATTTAAAAATGAATCAGTGCCTTGTCTTACATTTGAGAAAAAAAAAATCACTGTGAAGTCAGACAAAAAAAAAGAAACCAAAATTAGAAAGAACAGCAAAAAAAAAAAAAAAAGAAGAGAATACCCAAAAGCAATAGGAAAGAGGCAGGCGTAGATTGCCAATTAACATTTCACATCAAAGGAAAATTCTCATCAAAACCTTTTCCTTCTTCTAAGAGGCATCACACATTTCCAGTATCCACTGCGGTGAAGCGAGCACGCTTTACACAAAAGGAGGCCCAAGAGAATAAGCCTGATGATAGCCACAAAGCTTGTGGGAACCATTTTGCACAGCTGAAACCTAGGACAAAAACAGGATAAAAGAACCCATAGGAGCCCAGAGCATGAGCATCACTGCCCTTATTCACCCGTTGATTTCCACCCTGTGCCAGCTACAGGAGATCTGAGGCACAGACCGGTGTCCCTCGCCCCACACATGCCTCCAAAGACATTTACCCTGTGTAGAGCCTCAGACTGCCCAGGAAGAACACCACCACTATGCCCCCCCCCAAAAAAAACCCCCACAAATGCTCCAACAGCTTCCTTCTCTGCTGGACTGAGCCCATCTAAACAGGAAACGAGCAGGCACCTCGCAGTGCTACAAATGCTGGATGAAGGTAACTTTGCAGTGGCTACCTGTTATGCATTGGTGGGTCATCGCACAGGTACACACACCTTTTTGAGGTGTTTGTAACCAGCATTCACATATAAGGCTATGCACGTGTATCACAGCCCTCTGTGTGCATTTAGGCAATGACAGTATCTATTTATACAGGCGTCCCTTCTCTGTCCCTGAAGCTGGTGAAAGAACAGTGAAGATGAAGGACTGAGAGAAGATTTTAGGCTCTGTCAGCAGGCCCTGTGGCTCCTGTGGAAACTATTGCTGTGCTGCAACTGCACAAGGTTTGCTGTCAGGCAGGCAAACCAGCTGCTTGTTTCCATACTGATGGTGGACACATGCATCATGGGCATGAGGTTTTCGGGCAGGTAAAAGCAAACTAAAAAAGAAAACATTTTAAAGTTATAGAGGCAGAGCAAGGGCGGAGACAAACACACAAGACCACACCAAAACAAGAGCAGGTGTAAAGATTAAAAAAACAGTAGTTGCTTTGCTCTTTGGTTGTGTACAGAGCAATTCATAGCTGTGATTAATTCATTAAAATATCATTAAAACTCTAACTGAGCTCAGGCTCAGCCAGGCAAAAGCATGAACATTTCAACTGGCATTTTAAATGGCATATTTGAAAACAGCAGTCAGCTACTTTTCCAGATTTTCTAAATTCTTACCTAAAAATAAGGCCTTGACAGGTCAGAGCCCCCCAGCTACAGCCTATGCTCCAGCCTTCAAGGAGGGGAGGAAGGAGAAATGATCATTTGAATTCTTATAGTTTGAATTTTTTTCCTAGCTTTCTATTGGGCAAAGAATTCACTTGACTTTTCCAGAGCCCGTCACAGCTGGAAGTAACAGTCCTCATTTACCACTATATTTCCTGTATGAGATGGTGATATTTATAGCAACTTTCTCAGTCCCTCACCTACCTGACTTGTTATTGGCAAGACATTGACGGAGCAGTAGTAGAAGGCAACTACTCCAGCCGAGATTTTTGTAACAAATTACCTGTGGACAGTCATTAGCCAACAGAGTGAGTCAGAGGAAATTATTGTTTATAGTTTACAGAACGCATGTGACACTGAGCATGTTTGAAAGCAAAGTCCCTGCCTTGAATAGCTTAGATTTAAATTAGCTGAGGCAGCAGAGGAGGAGGGAGGGCAAGCAAAAGCAGGTCTTGCCAATTCATGGCGCAGTGCCTGGTAATAGGTCACCAAGCAGGAAAGAAAACCATGGCTCCATTATCAGCATCAGACCTGTGCTCAGGTGTCGGTGACTTATTTCCCAGAGATGTCTCAAAACACAACCAAAGCCTTTTTAGAAGAGAACTCAGCTCCTGCTATAATGCAGACAGGACACTGTATTTTGTTTTCATGACTAATGGTTGAGAAGTCCAAATAAGTGAGCCCTAAAATGTCAAGTATTTCTCTAAAAGACTAGCAGATTATACACATGGCAGGTACCATGCACAGATGGTACAGACAGATGGACGCTGGCATCCCCAAACACTGAGTTGGTGTGATGAAGGGAAGAAGTATCCTTGAGCGTTCATTCATCAAGTTGGAGCCTCTTAGGTAGGATAAAGGATGCAAAGGTGAGTAAACAGAATATGGCACAAAACAGTGACCTAGTCAAAAAGCTACCAGCAGAAGGGCGTGTGTTTATGTAGAGGTAGGGAGGGAGAGGAAGAATTGTAATTGGGTCACAGGGACCAAAAAGACAAATAACAGGACAAGCGTATCTAATACCTGGGCTGTCAGTACACAAATGCCAGGACAGAGGATGAACGAACAATTAAGTTTTTACACAGCTAATTATGACGACAGAGGATTTGTGGAATGAAATCACTAGATTAAAATATTGTTAATAAAAAGCTAAAGAAAAATCGAAGGGGGAAGCACCGGAGCTATGCCACAAGAGCTACAGCAAAAGCTACCTACTCAAGAATAAAAGGAACAATGTTTTGAGAAGAATTAAGTATCTGTTGAAAGAGAAGCACAGTAGGGAACAGTCCACCAAGTTCTTGCAATAGTTTACGTAAGTTACAGAAATGGCTTTAAGTCAACCATGATTACTAGGATGAGTCTGGTTAAGACCAAAAGCATGTATGGAAGCCAGTCATGAAACAAGCTTGTCATTCTGGTGGAAGGAAAGAGTAAACAGCAAAATAAAGATCTTCCTGCATATTTCAACAAATTCCGAACTATTAGAAAGCTTCCTGTCAAGATAATCCTCAAAAATAACATGAAAAAAATATCAGAATATATTATTAGGAAGATGACTAAATAAACACAACAAGTAGATAAAAATGTCTGACTAGAGAACATTCAGCAGCTTTTTTTGCTTCAGTTGACAAAAAGGACAAACTATGATCAGACACCCCTGACAGACAGGAACATGAACAAAAGCTGATTCAAGAGTATCTGCCTCAGCTACATGCCTTCTGCTCCACTAATTAAAAGAAAAGCATATTCGAAGACCAGCAGGTAATTTGAAAAACAAAACCAATCAAACAAAAAACTTAAAGGAGGTTTGTATGTTTTTTCATTGTGCTACAGAATGACAAGACAAAGCTGACAGGTACATCAGGGAAGAAACAAGACTCCGGAACTTGAGGTCAGTCAGGCAACATGGGAAAAAAATATAACAAGTTAATTTACTGAGCTTTTCTAACCCTATGAGTATATACATTGAGATGTGTACCACAAATGACAGGAAATCCAAAGTTTAATGTCAATGTGAAGAAACCATCTGTGAAAAACACAACAAGCACATATATAACTGATTTAATTGAAAAACTATTTTACCCACAGGAAGGAAAATGACATTTTCATATTGCAGTCAGTTGGCAGTAACAGCAGAAGTTAAGAAAAAAATTCGTGTAAGCTACCTAAGCCAAAGATGAGTCATACATCAGACCTTATGAAAAATGTACAACTAATTTATCCAGTATTTACAGAGGTTTTGGTTATGTAAAGCAAATACAGCCTTTCACAAATTCTTTAATTTAGAGTATTTTTGATTAACACTGAAAAGTAAAAAGTGATTTTGCAGCCCCTCCCNTTCATTCCCATTTTACAAAGACAGCAAACCAAAAAGTTGTCCCTGTAGCTGCAATTCTAAGCAGCAATGTTTATTTGGAATATATTTCTAAAAACAAATTTAAACATCAAACATTAATGCTTCTGTTACAGATGTCATCCCACAACTGAGCAAGCAGGAAGATGTAAATTTAAAACATACAGTATACTTTTCTTCTACATTAAAGATAAGAGATTACACAGTTAAGCT
>WAAD01004404.1:19207-39798 GCA_013389945.1 Fregata magnificens
TAGAACAAACAAGCCTGCCACAAAAAAAAAGTTCCTGAGAATTTTAAGATTGCAGTAAGGACTCTCATTTTAAAAAAGGTCAAGAGACAAGTACTTCAGACAGTAGCTTCAAACCTCTGAGTAAGAGCCCTGCCAGTATGTGGCTCACTTCTAAAGACTTCACAAGAGGCAACTAAGAAAAAGCAATCCTGTTGCAACGAGGCTTAAGTTTACTAACCATAGTTGCCTGCACCTACACTGGAATTCCTGCCNTTTACATGTTCCAATGTAAGACAAACATAAAGCTGTGTGTAACTAAATGATTTTTGGAAAGAATGTTTCATCATGTTAGTAACCAAAAATCTCAGCACCTTACAGATCAAAGAATTTTTAACTAAATATTTTGTTTAGCCGTTAAACATAGAAACCAAAGTCTAAAAAAATAAAAAAACCCCAAGCAGTAAGTTCTTGAATGTAACATTGAAGAAATACTCAAAGAACATAGCTGATATTCTACTATAACATTTTACTTCCTTTAAAGTACAGCAAATTTCACCCATCCTATGATTTATAAAGTACGCAAAATATGTACACAAAGGAAACCAAACCCCATCAAAAGATGATCATATATGTGTATATGTACATATAACATACACACACAAAGTGTGCAAATTTCTTTTAATGCAAGTTAAAGAAAGCATATGCAGGACAGAGTTGTACAATGATAATGGAACATAGAGTATTCTAGGTATCCTAATGATGTTTCGTATCTACAGCCAGTGCAAACTTACAAGGCACAAACTCAATGCTGACACTGTAGTGTTGTAAGTTACATTCAGGCACACCTCAGTTTATAGTTCTTCAGAAAAAAGATCAATGGAAGTGCTACTTTTGTACTAAAGTGCCAGCCTTCTCTCCAAGTTTAAGCACTAAATTGATATAACCTATATGCAATAGTTATCAGTAGGGTTCAGAGTTAATTTATCACTGGAAAGTCTGTGGCTAAAACATCTTGTTATACTCTCCTCGCATGTGAAAGTATGCTATTTCCCAAAATACCTCCCATACATTCTCCAAAGACTACCTATAGCTTGCCAGCCTTGACATGTGGAATCTTACAGGATATTACTAATGCTTTTTTCCTAACTTTAGTCAAACTCCTGCAGAAAGTAAATCCCAATTTAAAAAACAAAACAAAACAAAAACAGCCAGCAAAAAACATTCCAAGATACTTGCATTTAACAAACTTTTGCTAAATTGCATAGTGACACGTGTGTATCAGCTAGTAGAGTTAAAAACAAAAGCTTGCTGTTTAAGGCAAAATTTTAACACAGCATAGCAGAAAAAGCCAAATACCAGTTCCATCGGTATTTGAACAGAGTACTGGCCCGTGTAGTCTTACCCTCACAGTGTTTTCTTTCTTACTTTAATAGCAAACCCACACTTGCAGTATGCTTGATTAGCAAATTTTGTTGCATTTTTCTAAATGAAATGAGAGCAATTAATATGTAGGCTGATGGACTGATACTGAAAACACCCAACAAATATGTTCTCTTCCACCCCTCAAAACGGGGGGTATTTGAGCCTACTGGGAGTTTAAATCATTTGTACCCGGGTTTAATATAATACCTAAAATTGAACTAATAATTTAAAGTTTTCTATTATTTAATAGACTAGCACATCACTTTGCTGTCTCACCCTAAAATTGTATTTTCATATTATTTTTCAATAGAGGACATTTAATAGACATCTGAGGAAAACAATACAATACAAAAGCTTAAGGGTCTTTGCAAAAGTATCTTCTATTCCTTCTGCAAAGTAAGAAAGGAGTGATTTTATTGGCATTTATTTGAAGTGCCATCAATAAAGACACAAGAATACTTAAGAAAGCAAAAAAGTTCTAATGCTCCAAATGTATCTTTGGTTTAGCCTTCCTGACCAAAGTCTTCTGTAAATTTCTTTAACTTCTCCAGGTCCTGTTCATTAACTGTTGGTTTTGTGCTAGCTAGCGACCTGAGCATATCAGCCTGTCAGAAAAAAAGAAAACAAGTGTTTTCAGAAACAAGTACAGTACCACTGCTAACAATCTTGTTGCCAAGACAAATATGCATTAAAAAGCCCATTAAAACAAGATGTCCAT
The DNA here is from genome assembly GCA_013389945.1 of Fregata magnificens. NCBI lineage: Eukaryota > Metazoa > Chordata > Aves > Suliformes > Fregatidae > Fregata > Fregata magnificens. The sequence continues at coordinate 21,327 of WAAD01004404.1, forward strand.
AGGAGCTCCTATTTACACAAAACTTTAAGTAAGCCTGAACATTTCTGCGCAGAGGCAGCATTTTAACCCTGTGAAGACAGACAACCGTCAGTGAGTTTTCTAATAACGAAACCACAACCTCAACTTGGGGTTTAAGCCACTCATCCATTCAAGTCTTATTCACTTCTTTTTACTGAAAAGAACTGAACTTCCTTTTTTTTTTTTTCTCAGTTACTATTTTCAACCCATCTTTACCTACAGGAGTTTAAAGTAGAAAATAATCAGATGTTCCCATGTACTCTTCATAGTCCAACAATACAGAACAGTAGTTTGTGATTCATCTCTAGCAAAGTTTTATTGTTCATGACTGGTAATTTCAGTCTCTTCAATTCAGAAAATTTCCTAGATAAATATTTAGATACTAGAAAATGGAGTTCAGAAAAATCACAGGTCTATGAAGTTGAAAGCAGCAGTTAAAACACCCTATGAATAAAAAGGGGCAAGAAAACTAATCAAGTCCTAGCCAAAGGCAACTGAAAAAAGTAGATGCCTAACACCTCATATTACTATAAAATTACGGGTAAAACCAAAAGTTAACATCATGATTTCCTAGACTTGAGATTTGTCTCAGACTAGAGATACCCTGCTTAAAAAGAATTAAAGCCTGATCTTTTCAAGAACAAGAACTGATTTTGGACACCAAAACAACCGCCTATGCAACTATAGTGCATCAGAGCCCAGGTACCACTAGGAGTACACACGGAATTCTGATGTTTAATTCCAGGAAAGACTGATTAAAAATCCGCTTAGACTATGCAGGCAGAAGTTTTAGGGCAGGCCTACACCTGCATACATCCTTTTGTGCTTCCTCAGTATGCAAATATGCACAGAAAATTCTTTTCTGAACTATAGCGATGGTTATATTTACAAAGCAGTGCCTACTGTGTCAGAGGTTTGTGATTCCCATGAAATACACTGACTTCTTTCATTCATTACACGACTGTTTGCACACAGGAACCGACAGCAGCACAGATTTGATATCAAGTCCTTCCCTCACACATTGTAATTAAATTCAGAATCTTCTTTTGTTGTTCTTGGGGAAAAATACAGAATGAGTGTCCAGCTATTTTGTTTTTTTTAAAACAGCAAACTAAAATTTCAATTTGTCTTAAAGTGACGTATTTTATTCCCTAGACCAAAGAAAGTATTTTAACACACACAAAGAAAACAGCTGAAAGAGCTGTATCACCTGTGATGAAATTTAACCAAAACTACCATTACATCCACCATCTTTTTTTACATTTTATGGTTTATGTTTGCATTTATTTCATGGACAATATTTACCTACAGCACATCACTTCCTAATTTACACTGAATATAATTTTCCATTTCCCAGTATCAATATTAATGCTACAGCATGATGGGAAGGAACCATATAACGGGGCAGGGATTCCGAAGGTTTTAAATGAATAAAAGACAAGTGAAAAAACAGTGGAAGAGCCAGACGCTGTCTATGGATGAAAGCACAGCAGCTGCATGCCAGCAGACAATAAGAAAGAAATGCTTATCAGGGATAGAGAGTTAGCTTTTTCACAAGCATGCTGTACTGTAGCACTGTATGTTGGGAATTCAAATGTTATCTGGCATGTCCAGCATTTCTGAAAACAAACAACTCATCCAATTGCCTTGCATAACCATTTGAAAACCAGTCTTTACCTTAAAGTCTTTCCGAGTTCTGCAAAGCAAGAAATAAATGCTACCAAAGAATACCTACCATGGAAACTTGAGGCTCCAGTAATTTATCACCTGGAACCTCCATCCATGTCATTTCTATGGCTTCAGGATCACCTGGAGAGCAAGGGGTGAACAAATCTACCATCATATTTGGATTAGACACTGATGATCCTTTTACCTAAAAATAAGAAAATACTCAGTTTATAGGAGTTATATAATTTTAAAGACAAAAACCAGAAGCTGAACAGCATCTCTAGAGCAAAAACATTCCTTGATGTTATTCAGGTGTCCCACCCATTGGGAAGACATGTCCTGTGAAAGAGAAATTGTATAAATGTACTGGCATCATTCACTTTGAGAACATGCAGCTGTAGCCACATACTTATATTCACATCAGGTCAAATCCCAGGAGCCGCCGCCTCCTCAGGTTAAGGATTTCTGTGGAAAACTAACATGCCAGGAAATCTAGATGGAGAAGACCACCCCTCCTAGTCCCTGGTCACTTTGGGAGTCCATTCATCGCTGGTTAACAGCTTTCTAAAAACTTCTCAGTAATTATCCTTGAGAGCCTCTCAAGTCAGGAAGCCAGAGATGGCCCTTTAAATCTTTGACATACTGCACTACAAAGTTCTGAGCGCCTTCTCTGACACCACCTCAGCAGCACTCGATAGAAAACAGGGCCATCTAGTGGGAGAACAGAAACCATCCTTTTTTTCCAGACACATGGACAGACCCAAAAAAGCTGCACCAGATGTCTGTTCCCTTTCTGCAACACGTTAACCGGGACCCACAGTTTTCTTTTCCTTTACTGTTAACTGAAGCATCACACATCCACAGGAACTCAAAACATATGCAAAGATTGAAAGACAACACACACCGGCTATTTTTTACAGCAGAGAACCGTATTTGCTATTCTAAACTGCATTTAAAGCATGATGCTGAAGAGCACAGATGGTAATATTCAAAATGCACTCTGACAAACCTGTATTATCACATAGAGCAAGGAATGGCTTACAGTGAATTAGTAATAACTGAGGAAAGCACTGTTTAACTGGGGCAAGTTGTCTGTTATGATGCAAATAACTAATAAAGCTAAGACTTTGCTTATAAAAACAGGAAATAGCATCCAATTGAAGTACTAACAACACAAGTGGAATCAACTTGGCTTATGTGAGAGCCCTCAAAGTGCTTCAGTTGTGGGGTTTTTTCCTTCCTTTTTTTGGGGCAAAAGGAGATAAGAGGTAAGAATTCCTGTTGGGTTGCTCTGCAAACTGTGACAACTGAGGTTATTTCATTGCTCCATGGTAGTCTGAGACATGCCTCAGATTCTTCCAAATTTGAACGAAAGGCTAAAAGGTCACAGCCTTTAGCCAGAAGTGTCATTGTCACTTGAAGTCAACAACAGATAAATACTTCAAGCATCACTGCTTAAGGGAAGGAAGCATCTAGAAAATCCTTGATGTATCAAACCAGCTGCTTATTTTTAAACAAATACAGTTTACATCAGTGTTACTGCTGAGTTGCCCCCAGAAGAAAATTATCAAATCAGTGTTTCAAAACAGTAATTTTGTTTTTAAACTGGGAAAAACTCCTCAAAAACCCTTTAAAATATGGGGTTTCGCCACCACCACCACCACCAAAATGAGAGGCTGCAGGTTTATTTTAATAACTACAAAGTTGACAAAAGTTTCCTCAACGCAGACTCTGGAAACTTATGCAGTCCTCTCATATTCTGGACCAGGTTGGATTTAAGTGTTCCTTTCTCTTAGAATCTTAAGCTGAATATGTTCTTTGGAAGAAAGTACATGGGAAAAAAGAGCCTATCTTCAATTCAAAATAACTGTAGCTGTTCAGTTTAGGGCCCTTAATGCTTCTATGTCAGGCTGAGTTACTGGTAAAAAAATTGTAACTGAGATGACCAAGAACTGCTGCCAACACAAGTTACACGGTACATATCTCTTGACAGCTTAGGATCTGAAATTTTTCCTACCTTACTCAACCCCACACCTACTCTTTTAAGGAGCAACAAAATGACAGCTTCCCTTTACAGCAGCAAAAACCTCTGCAGAATACCCTGACCCACCTTCACCCAAGATAAATGAATTTCTGTAAAATCAAAGTTTGCAGTAAAAATGTAAACAAAAAATACTTTCAGTCTGGGTCTACTCTAAAAAAAAACACCTAGACAGGAAAAATATCATTTTATTTAACCAATACACATGTTGTATGTATTTGGAACTCTGTTTATAACCATTGATAACATTATCACACTTTTTTTCCATTGAACAGCTTAATAGTTTATAGAGAACAATTTGATTGAACAAGACCCATATGTGCAAATTTTCTTGGGGGAAAAAAAGCATTTCCAGATTTAATGGCTTTAGACTGGTGCTAAAGAACTCTGGTTGGTTCTTTGTCAGATAAAGTTTCTGAGATCCAAACATTTAGCAGAAATATTTCTGAAGTCAGCACATAGTATGTAGAGGTAACTGCAAGATAAGCCAAACAATATAGGTTTCAATAGTCTCTTTAGAGTGCACCTAACAAGCATAAACTAGTTTTCACATTACAGCAGCATCCATAGGATGCTGCATGCTGCCCAAACAATGAAACGCAGACCTTGCTCAGTTGTCTTGCATCTTCACTACTGTCACAAGTAACATTGATTCAATGTTTTTACCAGAACTTTACAAGAACTTTAATTTTTCAGTTTGAAAAATATGCCAAGTAAGCAGAATGTGCATAATTATAATCCATCTGTTCCCTTGTGGATGAGCAATACATTTATTTCAACATGCTAGAAAAACACAAAGAACCACACAACTTGATCCAGAAAAGAGCACCTCTGTAACATTCCCATTTAAGTCAAAACTTCAAACTGAATCCTTTTAACACTACCTAGAGACATGAAGAGTCATCAGAGTTTGGATTACACAGCATGAATACCCACAAATTAGCTCCACCAGAGATGAAATAACTAAAGAAAAATTTTTGATTCCTACTTACTTTTTTAAAGTGAGTAGCTGATTGCACTTTTCTAACAGGCTGCATCAGTGCATCACGTACAATGATGCTTATATCTGCACCAGAATAGCCATCAGTTCTCTTTCCAAGCTCTCGATAATCTGATTCCGTTAGGACATTTGGAGTTGACCCAAGGTGAAGTTTGAACATTGCAGCTCTGGCATGGTCTTCAGGTAAAGGAATATAAATACGCTTCTCAAACCTGGTTGAAAAAAGAAAAAACACAATGTTCCACAGATGCTAGCTTGTGCAGGTGCACAGTGGAAAGAAGCTTATGCAAATAAGTATATAGCTTGTTCCTAACAATATTAGAAAGAAGCAGTTTCAGCATTATCAACCTTTTAAGGCAAATATTCAACAACCTGTTCTCATAAATAATACTGTAGCTAGCATAAGCTAACATCCAGAACATAACAACTACTTCCTTTTCATGACAAAGATCTTCTCTTCAGACTGAAGTTCTTCCAGATTCTCTCCAGCAGAGTTTGTGTTTTAACAGAAAAAACTGAGGGGAAAAAGTCTTCAAGTGTTGAAGTATATTTGAACAGTTTTCACACTCAAAGAAAGAACTGCCTGATAACAACCTGACACAACCACTTTCTACTGTCTCCAACTAAATTAAAGAAAACGTCACAGTTGGAAGCAAATTTAAAGTCATATTCTCAATACAGTTGTCAGTAGAAAAACGTTGATAACTGCAGTTCTTCCTTTGAAGCAGTATCTGTTCTCACAGTGGGGATTACTTCCCACCAGCAAAATAAGAGTGACTCCAAATTCTGTAGAACACAATTAACTTGATAGACATGACAAAGTGGGCCAAATCCATGAAAAATTGATTTGATTACTGCCATTGTTGTACAAGTTCCTTTGAATCTTATTGACAAGAGTTAGAGAGCTAGTGTTTCACACTGCAGATAATTACAGAATGGTTTGGGTTGGGAGGGACCTTTAAAGGTCATCCAGTCCAACCCCCCTGCTGTGGACAGGGACATCTTCCACTAGATCAGGTTGCTCAAAGTCCCGTCCAGCCTGACCTTGAACACTTCCAATGATGGGGCATCTACCACCTCTCTGGGCAACCTGTTCCACTGTCTCACCACCCTCATCGTAAAAAATTTCTTCCTTATGTCCAATCTAAACCTACCCTCTTTCAATTTAAAACCACTGCCCTTTGTCCTGTCACTACAGGCCTTGGTAAAAAAACAAAACAAAACAAAACCAAAAAAACCCCAAACAAAAACAAACCACAACATCTCTCCGTCTTTCTTATAAGCCCCCTTTATATATTGAAAGACCACAATACAGTCTCCCTGGAGCCTTCTCTTCTCCCAGCTGAACCACCCCAACTCTCTCAGCCCTTCTTCACAGGAGAGGTGTTCCAGCCCTCTAATCATTTTCATGGCCCACTTCTGGACCCACTCTATCAGGTCCATGTCTGTCTTGTACTGTGGACCCCAGAGCTGGGATTTCAAGAATGACTTGAAATTTTAAGCAACACATTCACCTCTAAATCTGTCTCTCACAAAACTATAGTCATGCAGGTTGGAAGTGACCTCTGGAGGTCACCTGGTCCAACCCCCAATCAAAGCACAGCCAGCTTGAATTAAGTACATAAATAAAAGCCAGTGACAGTCACAAAAAAGTAATGTTTCTTTAGCCTACAAAAGCGACCATTATCCAAGCTGTGTCCTCATCACAACACAGTCATACTTGTCACATAGCTGTATTTGTCCTCTGCTGCTCTGCAGCTCAAAGAAAGACCCAGCTAATCAGATGCAGGTATGGAAGCCCTTTATCTAAAAACAAGCAGTTAAAACATGCACTGAAAGATCACAAATTATGCCTGACTAGTAGAAAAACATGGTGTTTCTGTGTAACATAAGGCTACATTTGATGTAATAACTCAAGCTATTCAACAGTTTATTAACAGCTGAAAAAGAAAGCTCTACCCCCTCTTGCCCTTCTGAGATGCATATTTTGTAACTTGGCCCCCAAGCCCACCAGAAAACCAACCAACAAGGAAACAGAATAGTTTTCTGCTTGCTCAAGCGCAATCAGCTAACCAACAGATCAAATAAACTACAGGGCCAATATAAGAGTGAACAACCTACCTCTTTAAAGGGGCAAGGGGCTATTAGTTTGGCTCAGTCCGTCTCATAGAATTGAGTTGTAGAACATTAGCCATGTCTGCAAACATGAGCTGGATTACTACCTCAAGTAGTCTCAGACTGAACCCTCACAACAGTTGCGCATTTCATACCAAGACAAAAATGCCATCATACCGTCTCCTGATAGCAGAATCCAAAACCCAGGGTATGTTTGTCGCTCCCAAGACCAAGATTCCTTCATTGTCAACACCAACCCCTATATTAGGGCAGAAATCATTTCACCGTTTAGATGATAAACAGAGACTATTTTAAAACGTTGTCAAAATGTAACAGCGTGGAACTGCAGATCTTTTTCGCATTCTCATGCAAGCTACACTTAAAATACATATCTTAATTCCCTTGACTGATTCTGAAAACCAAGTAAACCTACCTTGCATCTGGACTAGAAATTCTGTTTTTATCCGTCTAGCAGCCTCACTTTCATTTTCACTTCTTGACCCGCAGAGGGAATCTATCTCATCAATGAAGATAATAGAAGGTTTGTTTTCTCTGGCAAGCTGGAACAAGTTTTTCACTAATCTTAAAAAAGGAAAGAGCTTCAGTTATCTTAATGATTACACCAGTAAAAACACATAATTTAAGATTATGATACAGTCACTTCCTTTAGAGAAAGATAAAAAAAGAAAAGTATTAACATAAAGCTGCTCAAAGATACAACAGTCTTCCAGCTCCAAGACTCAGCATTACACTGAGTGAGACAGCCCAGCATAAAGGGAGGTGAAACATTTTAGAGTACTCCAGGCATGGTTTTGCAAGAAAAAGCCCTTTTTCAGTTTACACTTCTACAAGACAGCCTGGACTATACAAAATCACCACTCTAGATAGATTCAAAAGAACATGGCTTTCTCTTATTTAATGTTTTTAACCTAATCAGATTAACTCTAGAGATTTTGTAAGAAATAACATGTACACTTACTTTATAAAAAGTATTTAGTAAAGTTGTATATGACAAGAAAAGTTGGTTTGCCAAAAAAACCTAGCCACATCTTATTAACACATTTTACTAAGTTAAAAAGGAAAATAAATAGGAACATGCTGGGAAATTCTTCACATTACCAGCACTAAATCTCAGGCCATAGTCTCAAATGAAGTCGAACAGAAAAAATGCCAAGCTGGACTCCAGTTCTGTATTCCTTTTGCAACAGAAGAAAAGCAGCTTAAGGTTTCCAGCTTTTGGGAAAAAAAAACCCAGTTCAAACACTTTATCTAATGGCCTTTCTTCATCAACCTATCAACTTTAAATAGTGTTGCTCAGTTGTCCCACACTTCAAACTATTAAGGCATGGTTTTGACAAGTATTCTTATCATCATATGAAAGTCCTTTCTGTGCAACAAACCCAGAGCTTTTTCTGAATTCAGGAAATCTTCACTGGAAGCCTAGACGGACAAATTCCCGCACTTCTAGACTGCAGCCAACATGTCACTTCAGGCTTCCTGGTCTTCTCCACATATCACATAGTAACAAACGAAGAGTTAGCATGGGGAACCATGAAATTTTCTTTCACGGCTGCTCCTCTCCTTCAACCTATTTTTACAAGTCTCTTATGCCTTCCACATTTTGTCTGAAATCTGGATAAGGAAAAAACACCTCCGTATGGACAAAGAAATGCCACATGTTAACGGCACAGCTGCTGGGACAGATGAGCGGGGAGATGCCAAGAGGCGGAGTACCCCCACACTTCAGACTGATGTAGTGTGCACTCGCAGCTGAGTTCAGAAGGGGAATGAGCTCCATGGTGCTCCTGAAGCCTTCCTGAGCTAGTTACAAAAACTGTCTTGAGCACTGAAGAGAGGTCCAGCTGCAGCAGCACAAAACGCAGCACATGAGGATATCTTTATGTGGCACTGCAGCATGAAGCATACAAACACCTGAAGTTTGTTTTTAAAAAGACATGACCCTTCCCTCAAATTCAATTTCTTTACAGCAACTTATCTAGCTCTATATTAATTTCTTCTTGCCGATGTTTTCTTGGACCTCTGGCAACTCCAACTTACTTTTCACTTTCACCTAACCACTTTGAGACAAGGTCAGAGGAAGATACTGAGAAGAAGGTAGAGTTGTTTGCTTCTGTTGCCACAGCTTTTGCTAAATAAGACTTTCCTGTTCCTGGTGGTCCAAACAGGAGAATCCCTCTCCAAGGTGTTCTCTTTCCTGAAAGAGAGAAATCAGCAGCCTTCAAAATACTGTAGAAAGACTGAACCTATTTTTCTGATGAAGCCCCTCTAATTTACTCAGAGGTTCTCCACATCTACCCATGAAACTTCTGTCAGATGGATCACAATCTCTTTGCTAAGAGCTTAGCTTGAGTCTCTAATACATTGGCATAACACTCTTCTCAGACCCCAGTGCCAGTCCTGACTGGCCAATAGCAAATAAATGCTGTAATTCTGACCTGTAAACAGGTGCGGAAATTTAATGGGCAAGATCACTGCTTCTTTAAGTGCTTCTTTGGCACCTTCAAGGCCAGCAACATCACTCCATTTGACATTTGGTCGCTCCATAACAATTGCTCCTATAAGAAAAGATATGTGCATCACTAATTTATACAACTTCAATAAATTCCGTTTGGGAAAAAAAAAATTAAGAAATCTATGCCCACGTCCATACTGAATAAAACCAAGGCATTTCTAAGTAGATATAAACACTGAATACTGTTAGTCAAACGGATGTTATTTCTGCAGAAATCTGTCACATTGTTTTACCACAATAAACCATAGATAACCAGAATACTAATACTCGAGAGTTAGTAGAAGTCCTGCAATAGTCAAAGTTAGTCCATAACTGACTAGCAAACGTGCATTTAGTAGTCACAGATGAGTACCTTCTCTAATAGATACCCAGGCACCATGTCCTCACTAAACCACCATTGTATTTCCTGAAAAATTTGAATGTAGCTGCACTAGCCCAGGATTTATAAGAGTCTCCAGCAGATGAAGTAACTTGATGGGTATCTCCAGATGTGCAGCAAACAATCAATCTAATGGTAAAGAGCTTTGAAAGCTAGGGCTGAAAGCATCAGAAAGGCTATATGGAGCCTGCTTAGCTGCAGAAAGATCTTCTTAGCCTAGCCATGTTCTCTCAAAGTTTATCACCAAGTCTCATTTTGCTCAGTCAACAAGCTCAGCCTGATTTTAGCCAGCTGAGCTGTAATTTAGCCTTCTCTTCAGACTTCAGATTGGTTAGTCTCACATGCTAAAAATTATTTTGTCTTGACTACTTTTAGATGGGACAACGTGGATCTGAGCTAGTGATTGAATATTAGATCTTGTAATCCTAGCCAAGGCAAATGCAAAGGGTAAGAGAAATTTTCTCAGATGGGGGTGCGCTGGTCGACAGCCAGCTGAACATGAGCCGGCAGTGTGCCCAGGTGGCCAGGAAGGCCAACGGCATCCTGGCTTGTATCAGGAATAGCGTGACCAGCATGAGTAGGGAAGTGATCATGCCCCTGTACTCAGCCCTAGTGAGGCCGCACCTCGAATACTGTGTTCAGTTTTGGGCCCCTCACTACAACAAGGACACTGAGGTGCTGGAGTGTGTCCAGAGAAGGGCAACGAAGCTGGTGAAGGGTCTAGAGCACAAGTCTTATGAGGAGCGGCTGAGGGAACTGAGGCTGTTTAGCTTGGAGAAGAGGAGGCTGAGGGGAGACCTTATCGCTCTCTACAACTACCTGAAAGGAGGTTGTAGGGAAGCAGGCCTTGGACTCTTCCCCCAAGAAACTGGCAATAGGACGAGAGGAAATGGCCTCAAGTTGCGACAGGGGAGGTTTAGATTGGACATCAGGAAGAATTTCTTTACCGAAAGAGTGGTTAGGCATTGGAACAGGCTCCCTAGAGAGGTGGTGGAGTCGTCAACCCTGGAGGCGTTCAAAAAGGGTGTAGACGTGGCACTCCGGGGCCTAGTTTAGGAGTCATGGTGGTGTTAGTTGATGGTTGGACTTGATGATCTTAGAGGTCTTTTCCAACCTTAATGGTTCTATGATTCTATGAAATGCCAACCAACCCAATGCTTATCTAAGTACTCAAACACACTGAAAGTTTCAGTTGCCCTATTTCTCTACAAGGGGCTTTCTAGAATTTCACAATTGGCTTTCACCAGCTATTTTCTTGACACTTTCACCTTATGCCTTCAGAGCTCTGAAGTAATTTAAGGCTTTTTTTCTTCTACAGGTTTGAAAATTTACTGTTACTCACTGGGTAATGAATAAAGCAAATAACACTTGCTTACTTTTTAAGTATCTCCTTTGAGATTTTTTCTTTTGCTGCAATCCTTTTCCATCAGATTGAAATGAACAATTTCTGTTAACAATGGCAGTTGTTAACAATTTGGAATTTACAGTCCAAAAGCAACACCATATTGTTAAAGATGTTAAAAATGTTGCAGAGAAATTTGATTGCAAACTTAGCTTGCAATCTATATACTGGAATTAATTCAACTACCCACTTCCAATGCATTAAATTCTTTTGATAGGTTGATTACGTCTCAGTTTTTCTTAAAGTAAACAGAACTATGTGCTCCATCACTAAAATAATGAGCAGAACAGGTAACAGTTCAGATAGGAACAGAAGATTACTTCAGAGTTGAAATATCAGAGTTATCTGCACCAGACATACCATGGTAACCAAAATTACTGCACTGTAAGAGATCACCTGTACCAGCACACAAACGGAACTGGAATCATAGGCTTCCTAATTTTGTAGGTGTAAATTAATAGCTGGAAGATTAAGCAATAGAGTGCAAAAGGCCTTTAAAATTCTAAACAAGAGTACATGACAACAGACTCACAACTACTATCCAGTCTGAATGTTACTGGACACTTCTCCCACAATAAGCCAAGTTGCTATTAGTCAGCTAAGAGTAACAAGGCAGCAAAATTAAATACAGGAAATTTCTGTGGCTGTTGTGTGAAGCAAAATGAAGGTGAGTAATTTGAAGGCTGCTCAGAGCTTGTATTACCTGAGTAACAGACTCCTGTGTTAAGTTTAAAGGTGCCAAGGATCTCACACCTCAGACTTCCAAGCAAATGTATAAGCAAGAACGTTGTCATTTTCTAGAAAGTATCAAAGAAGTGGTGGGTGCAAGAAACTATTTCTTGAAGTAAGAACTGAAGGTCAGATTCACGTGGGAAGGAATGAAGTCTTTATAGTGAGACAGGATACGAGTCCAACTGTCATCATTTTCCTGTCATTTTAAAATATAAGAAACTGTTCCATAGAACTGTGCATAGGATTAAACAAATATGTAGAGAAGTAGAAAAAGCATGGCACAGTTTCCAAATATGATACAATAGCTCCTGGAATTACACAGTCAGAAATCTGGTAAACGCATTTGATCTTTGTTACGCTGAAAAATACGGGGAGAACAATGAAGTTTCTTCAGATCCATAAGCACCTTCTGGCAGGGAAGCTCTGAACAATTCTTCACCATTGAAGGGTAATAAATATCAAACAAAGCCTCTTTTTTACTATGTACAAAACTACTAGTAGCTGCTGTATGTTGCACCACTGACTGTATTCAGCATTTGAGTTAAAAAACGTTGAATATTGTGTTACTCAGCTGGAAGAGCACCATCACTGCATATGAGAAAATGCTGCCCATTACTATAAACAAGCAAGAATCCATGTTCTCAACTCCTAAACTTCAGCACAAGGTTTTTTGTTAAAATGGTCCTGCTTACATTAAGTGTTTGTATGATGTCTGTTACCTTAGCCTCTAGGCAACACTCTAACGCACTTAAGAGTACAAAATACTGATTCAGTTTAGCCAATAGCTACCTGGGATCTTGCAACTTCTCCCTTTGGAAAATGCTATCGTGATAAATGGTACAATTTTAACATGAAGCACAGGGTACAGGAGATAAATTTCAACATAGTCACTGTATAACTTCATGGTACACAAACCCATACTTCCATAAAGACTACGCTTTTGTATGTGAAGAGTACATACTAGTTGAGCCACTTACAGGCAGTAAGTTAATCCATAACATTTAGGTCGCAAAAATACAGGAATTTGCTTGACCGAAGCCACCCCTATTTAAAGAAAAGGATGCTTCAAAATTACCTTGAAGTTGATTCTGTAGCTTCTTTTTTTCAGGATTCTCTGACTCCCCTTCTCCATCACTGTCATTCCTGATTTAGAAACAAGAAAAAAAAAAATCTTGAAATACAATAAAAGAGACTGTTGTCTTAGGATAAAAATCAGAATGCAAAAAGCATAAAAACCACCAGTCTGAGGAATGAAAGAAACCTTGAAATGCTTTCAGATCTCTACAAGTTTACAACATTTAACTGCTACTTTTCTACATCACATTCTTTCTAATTCACTCTCCTCACCATTTCAACTTCCTCTTATGGGTCTGAGCCCTCTTAACACTTTTCTACATGCTTTGAGCCAGCCTCTAGGAAACAAAAGCCCTTGTATCAAGCAAGATGGAAGCACTAAAATGATTTGGAGACACTGGCACTTATCCCCTATCTGGAACTGCAACAGGACTTGGTCAATTCCATCTAGTACTATGAAACTCTACACCCTCGTCTTGTCAGAGCAAAGGAAACTGGAAGTTAAAGAAGGAAAAAAAGAAAGAGACTAGATAGTGAACAACTGGAGTGGAGGTCATGAAAATAGATGTAGCCTCTGGATATTACCAACTCCTTCTACTATAAAACAGCAGAACACAGTACAGCTCAAAAAATAAAACTGATGAGACAGTAGACAATGAAGGAGACCGAAAATCAGGGGACGTTTCAAAAGACAACTGAGCAACTCTAGCTGTTCAGGACTGCTAAAAAGGGCAATCCCACCACAAGGTATCATTCTGAACCCTTCCTTTCTCCTATCCCAATAAAGGCAGTAGCAAATGCAAAACAGGCTCTGCTTGTTCAGCTCTCCGACACACAAAATGAAAAACAAATCTAATAAAAGGAAAGCAGTGGAGAGACTAGGCAGCAGCAAGGAATTAGAGTGATTCAGTCCATCTTACACAACTTCACCCTACATAGAGCTTTGCACCTCTTATCAAGTGTGAGACAGATCAAACTCAGGCCACAGTTATCATCAGTCTGAATTTATTTTCTATTTAGTAAGTACTTACACGTAGAAAAATGTTAAGGGTCATCACGCTCATTGCCATTAAATCCGATAAGCATGTGTTAGTCTGAAACAGCTTTCACTCTTCAGTGAATTTGCTATGCAACTGTTCACACCTTTTAATAAACAAGCACAGAAATGCCCGTGATGCTAACTCATGTTATTTTTCTTTTATTAGCCCACTGGATTTCAGCATTAGTAGTCACCTGAAGCATTTCAAAAACACTAGTTGAAATGATCTTTGAAGAGTTCAATTTTAGAATAAGCTGAGTTCAGGAAGTATTTTGCTTTACCTTCTCCAAAAACATACCCTTTTCCATCAGTAGGACCAGACTCTTTAACTGGTTTTGGTGCAGTTTTTCCTCTCTTTTTCAGATATTCTTTCAGCTCTTCTGCTCTGTCCAAGTATTCTGTACATTTCATTCTAATGCTCTGTTTTGCTTTATCACCCTGTGCTTCATCTAAGAGTTTGAAGAGAAACAATGTTTTGTTAACAGCAACACACACGTGCATCGATCAGAAAACAAGACTAAATCTCTGTCTTCTCTATATCTTATCAATATACCTCTCTCAGAGCTCACCACATAACCAAAAACCTCAACTACTTATTTTTTCCACTATACCATGGAAAGAAATGACAAGAAGGAGGTCATCACCTACCAGAAATCAAATATACACCTGAACGCTGCTTTGGCTTAAAATTTGACTGTAAAGGATTAAGGACAATAGCACTGGAAGCTTTTCTGTTAGCCTTTCAAGCTGCTATACATTGTCTTAATAACTCCTTTTCTAAAATAGCTCATCAAGAAGCTGCTTGTGCTGAGCGATTTTTATTTAGAAACATGCTTTATTTTTCCATAGCCTGCTAATTTTAAAGGATGTTCACATCATAAAGAAAAAGATTACATAAAACATCTGAAAGAGTCAGGTGTGGTTCAACAGCCACACTGTTCTCTTAGTCACTATTACAGTATTTCAAATCAGCAATCAAAATTTAACATGTTAGTTTTATGTGTTAAGTTTCCAAAAGTACCTAAGTATTGTTAAAAGCACAGAAAGTGATATTCTGATAGAGTCCGTAAGACACAAATGGATAGGAAGTGATAAACACAAATTATCCTAAGTGACTATAAAGAAAATAGTGGGTTTTTTCCAAATCATGGAGATCTGTAAGTGCACTTATGTCAGGCGAGCAACCCTAGCCCACTTAGATTAGGGCTGTACCTACATTAAGAAAGCCCACTCCTTGCATACAAACACTGGACATGACGCAAAAGGTACACAGAAGTGTGAAAAGAAAGGCATAAAATAACAATTATGAGCATATGGAAACTGAAGAAAAATTACAACATACAAATCCATCTCATACATTTTGTTGGCCAAGATGAACAGCAAGGCTATGACATTAAGGAGCAAAAAAATGCCAGCAGAGAGGTTGTAGAGAAGCAAGTGGCATGAGTTCAGGAGCAAAAAACGCTCTGTAGATACAACAAAGACTTCTTGTGTAACACGTGGTTTTCAGCACAACAGAAATACAGGGATCCCTGTACTTATTGTCACATTTCTTCATGCGCAGTGGCCAGCCTGAAACATTGCTACAGAAGTCCAGAGGAGCGACAGCAAACCCCTGCCTCCCTGTCTTAAAAAAACCTAAAACAAAACACAAGTAAAAAGTAATCTGATTTCTTACAAGAATGGAGCAAGCACACAACATGGTAAAGGCAAAAACTGCAAAATATGTGACCTCAGTCAAACTACAATTAGCAAGTATCAACTGATGATGAAAGTAAAAATTTAAATACTGATGTCAACATAAGAGATTACTCTGGGCCGTTTGACTACTAAACTCTACTTATTACACTTACATTTAACAACATGGAGAAAATACTGCACAGCGTGTTGGTACAAGCGGAAGGCTTCCTCATAGTTTCCTGCTTTATCTTCTTGCGCTGCCTTGTTAGCAAGGTCTATTGCTTTCTGTAACACAAGCAAATAATTAAGTGCTGCATGAGAGCATTTTGCATAATCAGAGAGACATTTTAAGCTGTTGCTCTGACTGTTTTTTGATGGCCAGTTTTTCTGCTCTTCAACATTTACCCCAAAAAGTTGAAGGCAATTGATTCCAAGTCTTAGGTGGTGCTTTGTACATGACAATATTTCTATCCTTTTATGAACAGCGATTAATAAACTGCTGAAATTTACCAGCACACGAAAAAGTGCAAATGAGAAGAACAGTTTCTGTGTACTAAGGCGGAACTACTACTGGTTTGCCTATGCAGTTTTCCTTACCAATCTCTTGCATTTATTATGGAAAGACTTGGAAATCCATTCTAAGTTTTTTCATTGCAGACCCAGACACTTTCAACTATGAGTTATGACATCAGTAAACCCTGTCAATAGCAGAATCAGTACAGGAAGTATGTGATTACAACGCACTGAAACTAGCACTATCACTTTTCCAACCCTGCGCTGGGAGACAGCTTCGAAGACTGACTATTTGGCTTCTCTAGAAGGATTTAGGCTCTTGATATCAAAGTAAGAAATTCTAATTACCACTCTAGTAGCAGGGGGGCTGGGGGGAAAACCTCGCTAGACAGAAAACAGACCCAAATCATAAGCATCAAGAAAAGTTCTAGGAGAAGTTATGGATGGATTTTGAATCTGTTTGCTGAGCTAGTTTCAAATAAAACTGACTGTGATCTAAGCCATCGTATTTCACACACTGGCCTGTAGATTTGTTGGTATCACCGTTATTCCTTTGCTCTTAAGTGCTTATTATCTTTTATTGCACTTTGCTCCTTGGAATGCCTATACCGCTTCAGGACAACTAAAACTGTCAGTTTGAATGACTAGTTCATGTAAGTTTAAAAAAGGCAGTTGGTTAGCCAGAGTTAACAAACACTAACTAAATCTTCTATAGCCCCCCACATATTTTTCCACATTCAGTCAATTTCTTTTCCTAAACATTGTTAGTATGCTCAGGATGATTATGGTAATGTCAGGGAGCAAGGTGGAAAGCTTCAACTGCAGCAAGGAGTTTTCATTAGACATTCCAGTACAGATACTCTTGCCCCTATCCGGACACTGTGATGTGTTTCAGGCAAAACAAAGCTAGTAAACAGTAGCCATGAGAGAAGAAACAGCAAAATCTCTCATTCTACTGTTTTGTGTTGCTGTCTGGGAAGCAAAGACCACCTCATCAGATCCACCTGAAATCAAAAAGTAATTTATTTAAAAACAATGATCCAATAAAGCAGACTCTATGGCTCTGCTGTGGCAAGTGTTGGAACACTGTAAGCACCTGCTTCTTTGAAACAGAACTTAGTCTTTCCTTTTTGGAGGAGACATGAGCTGATAAGCAGTTTACTACATACAAATGGGCAGTCCCCTCCTTGCTGCTCACCTTGTGCTGGCTCTGGTAGGCCCCTCTACGCACCATTCAAATCCAGCAAGAGAGCAAAAACTAACCCAAAAAAGAAGTTACTTTCTTCTTAAAGTTCTTCAGGTCCCTTTAGTGACTTAAATCACCACAGAACAACTCAATGATTCCTGGATCCAGTACAACACAGTGATACATGCGACACTAAATCCAAAGAATAAATGGCAAAGACTACCCGCTAAAACGGAACTGTGAGAAAACAGGGCATGCTGCAGCCCTGCTCCTCTGAAATAGAAAAAAAGTCTACATCATGTATTGACTGGTTTTGATATACTCTGTTTTTGTAAATACCCAGAAGACTATTACTTAGGTATTAGATTCTCAGCTCTAGTACTTCATTACATTAGCAGGCATCTTAGCCTGTTACTGTGATGAAGAGCACTGCTATCAAACAGGAAATAATTTATTAGAAACTTGTATGAACCAGGGCATAGATGACCAGTTCTAACTATCCACGAGGCACAAGCTGTATTTATCAGGGTATGGTTTGATAGTTTGATGAACATCACCCTCAGAAAGAACGTCAGCTTAAAGAGGTTTCATTCTCCGTATTCTAGACCCTGCGATATCTCCCCCAACTTTGCCAGTGTAAGCGTTACATGGCCATAACGAGTTTACGGATACGATCACGGTTCAAAACAGCCAAAGAGAAAATAACTGTTTTTAACACAGGTAATTTCTGGATCTGTTTTGCCAACCAGCCGCAGAACTGGTGTCCCAACTGAGATTAACGCAGATAGAAAAACAGAACAGGCAAGGATTTCCTACAGTCAGTAGCCTCGGAAGAAACCCAAGCCAAACTAGGTGTCTAGACCACAAGAGGCAACAGCGCTTCCCAGGTGGACATCAGGCCCCGCTGCTCCAGCGTCCCGCTGGGCTGCTGCGACCGGCAGGTCCCCGTCCCCTCCCCAGGGACTCGGCGCCCGCCGCCAGCAGAGGCCAGCGCCGACGAGGGGATTAACCTGTGGCCTCTGCCACTTCCGAGCCCCAAGCCAGGTCCCCTCGCCCCCGCCTTGCGGCTGCCGGCAGAGGCAGCCCGCGGCC